>JAXCGZ010002500.1:0-2500 GCA_037179515.1 Halocaridina rubra
TCACTGTCTTCATTTCCTGATGGAACTTTAAAATGATGCCCCTCTCTCTCTCCAACATTCTATTCTACCCAATCCCCCAAACTCCCTTTGTCCCAGCCAACTACAGAGTGGCACTGTACACATTTACTAAACTAAATAAACCAACAGACATACAAACAATGATGAGCCCTTAATAATAATAATAATATAATAATAATAATAATAATAATAATCATAATCTCCACAATCATCATCAAAGGAAAATTATTGTTGCCAATAACAATAATAATAATAATATCTAAGGAGAATTTTTGGAATAGACATCATGAAAGTAATGCAGAGGTATATTAAAACCCAGCAGAGAATTGGATATTCATTACGCATCTTTTATAATCCCTTCACATCTGACAGGTCATTACACTCTCCATCTCTCTTTTTCTTTACTTTATGAATTTTTCATTCCCAGGCCCGATAAAGGCTGTTTTATTTTTTATTTTTGGGCCCGTCCTTGTGTCACAATCAATTAAAAAAAAAATTTCTTTTTTTTGCGAAAAATATCCGCAATGCATTGAATTCGTGATAGGTGAACCGTGATATAGCGAGGGACTACTGTATTGGGAAACTTAAATGAAATATATATATTCTCTACACGCTATTTCCCTGACGATATTATATCAAAACTTTGTTTGCTGTTTGTTCTTAATGCTTTTTTTCAATTCTCTTCATAATATTTGATCGCATTAAGCGGTAGAAGGAGGAAGATGCGGGAGAACAAACCTCTATTGGCAAACGTTTTGCCATTTCCGTAAAAGCTGATGCACCCTAGCACGCTATTTCCCTAATGATATTATATCGAAAATTTGTTTGCTGTTCATTCTTTTAATGCTTTTTTTCAATTTTCTTCATAATATTCGATCGCATCAAGCGGTAGAAAAGGAGGAGGATGCGAGAAAACGAACCTCTATCCACAAACGTTTTGCTACTTCCGTATCAGCTGATGCACCCTCGCACGCTATTTCCCTGACGATATTATATAAGAAATTTGTTTGCTGTTTTGTTTTTAATGCTTTTTTTAAAGTTTCTTCATAATATTCGATCGCATTAAGCAGTAAAAGAGGAGGAGGATGCGGGAGAACGAACCTCTATCCACAAATGTTTTGCCACCTCTGTATCAGTGATTCAACCTCGCACGCTATTTCCCTGACGATATTATATCGAAAATTTGTTTGCTGTTTGTTCTTATTGCTTTTTTTCCATTATCTTCATAACATCCAATCGTATTAAGGGGTAGAAGAGGAGGAGGATGGCGAAAAAGTGCCTCCGAGGCAGTCAATTATGTACTATAATGAAATTTTTTTTTCAACTTTTTTTTGCATGGGCGTTATTCGTGAATTTCGTATTTTTTTACAATTATTTTTTAGGGGTGTTACTACAATTTCGCAGATAAAAAACATGCGGAAAAAGCGAACAAGGTGTATATGTATGTGTGTATATATATATATATATATATATATATATATATATATATATATATATATATATATATATATATATATATATATATATATATATATATATATATATATATATATACAGTGTTCCCCCCCTTATCGCGGTAGTTCGGTTCCGTGACCCGGCGCGAACCAGGAAAACCACGAAATAGGATCAGCCTTAAAAAAAATATATATATATTAAAAGATGATTATGACACCAGGACAGGCCAAAAATGATAAAACATTTGATATAATATCGTCAGGGAAATAGCGTGAAGAGAATATATGTATATTTCATTTAAGTTTTCCATGTACAGTACGATATACATTTTCTTTGTAAATAATTGTATATATTTTCTTTTTTGCTCAGCAGACTTTGTTTACATTAAGATTTCGTGCAGCATGGTCGATAGATAGAATAATGTTTAGAACCAAGGAATATTAATAATACTATAATCTTGAAAATTAGATAAACCCCAAATAGGGTGAGTAAATAAGATATTGTGCCTGAATAATGATAAGGATCAGCTGTTCTGGAAGCAGCAAAACGTTTTGGTTAGAGGCTCATTCTCCCACATCTTCCTCCTCTTCTACCGCTTAATGCGATCGAATATTATGAAGAGAATTGAAAAAAACTTTCGATACAATATCATCAGGGAACTAGCGTGCGAGGGTGTATCAGCTGATACAGAAGTGCCAAAACGTTTGCTGATAGAAGTTCGTTCTCCCGCATCCTACTCCTCTTCTATTGCTTAATGCAATCGAATATTATGAGGAGAATTGAAAAAAGCATTAAGAACATACAGCAAACAAACTTTTGATATAATATCATCAGGGAAATAGCGTGTGAGGGTGTATCAGCTGATACGGAAGTGCCAGAACATTTGCATACAGAGGTTCGTTCTCCCGCATCCTCCTCATCTTCTACCGCTTAATGCGATCGAATATTATGAAGAGAATTGAAAAAAAGCATTAAGAACAAACAGTAAACAATCTTTCAATATAATATCGTCAGAGAAATACCAAGC
>JAXCGZ010002500.1:7500-52445 GCA_037179515.1 Halocaridina rubra
GAACATAGTGGCATTCAGTTAGAATGCGTTCATTCCCAAGTATAGCAGATATAAGCTATAAGGTTGGGTTCCTTTTAACCTTCTGTGGTGTAGTGGTAGCGCCTTGACTTAGTAATCATAAGTCCTAGGTTCGAGTCCCGGTCGGGGTAAAAAAATTATTCATGTTTTCACATATGTAATGTGCTTATTTGATATTTCATGCCCGAATGAGATTGGGAATTGAATTAAATGCTAAAATGAAGCCACGAGTGAGGTTGGGGAATCTGTAAAATGAACATAGTGGCATTCAGTTAGAATGCGTTCATTCCCAAGTATAGCAGATATAAGCTATAAGGTTGGGTTCCTTTTAACCTTCTGTGGTGTAGTGGTAGCGCCTTGACTTAGTAATCATAAGTCCTAGGTTCGAGTCCCGGTCGGGGTAAAAAAATTATTCATGTTTTCACATATGTAATGTGCTTATTTGATATTTCATGCCCGAATGAGATTGGGAATTGAATTAAATGCTAAAATGAAGCCACGAGTGAGGTTGGGGAATCTGTAAAATGAACATAGTGGCATTCAGTTAGAATGCGTTCATTCCCAAGTATAGCAGATATAAGCTATAAGGTTGGGTTCCTTTTAACCTTCTGTGGTGTAGTGGTAGCGCCTTGACTTAGTAATCATAAGTCCTAGGTTCGAGTCCCGGTCGGGGTAAAAAAATTATTCATGTTTTCACATATGTAATGTGCTTATTTGATATTTCATGCCCGAATGAGATTGGGAATTGAATTAAATGCTAAAATGAAGCCACGAGTGAGGTTGGGGAATCTGTAAAATGAACATAGTGGCATTCAGTTAGAATGCGTTCATTCCCAAGTATAGCAGATATAAGCTATAAGGTTGGGTTCCTTTTAACCTTCTGTGGTGTAGTGGTAGCGCCTTGACTTAGTAATCATAAGTCCTAGGTTCGAGTCCCGGTCGGGGTAAAAAAATTATTCATGTTTTCACATATGTAATGTGCTTATTTGATATTTCATGCCCGAATGAGATTGGGAATTGAATTAAATGCTAAAATGAAGCCACGAGTGAGGTTGGGGAATCTGTAAAATGAACATAGTGGCATTCAGTTAGAATGCGTTCATTCCCAAGTATAGCAGATATAAGCTATAAGGTTGGGTTCCTTTTAACCTTCTGTGGTGTAGTGGTAGCGCCTTGACTTAGTAATCATAAGTCCTAGGTTCGAGTCCCGGTCGGGGTAAAAAAATTATTCATATATATATATATATATATATATATATATATATATATATATATATATATATATATATATATATATATATATATATATATATATATATATATATATATATATACAGTGCTCCCCCGTTTCGCTTTTCTTGGTTCGCATTTTCACTGTACCACGGTTATTTTTGGCAAATTATTATTTTATTTTTGGGGTATATGCAAAAATATTAAAATATTAAAAAAATAAAAATTCTCAGTATTTTCATTTTTTTATTGAAAAAAAAATTTCATTATCTAATTGATAAAAAAAATTTATTTCCCAGCCTACGAATAATAAAACAGTAAAAAATAGTAAAAAACATAAATTTAGATAGATAGCTAGATATATACGTTTATTGACCACCTCTTTTCAAAAGTATAATCTTTACAAAAGGAATATTTGGTCCAAATTACAATGAATAAATACAATAGATTTTGTACAATCATCAAATAAGTAAATGAATTTTAAATTAATGTACATTGTACTAATAACTGAATGATATACGTACGTACAGTATAACTCATAGTATTGCATCATGCGAATTCACGATATAGCGAGGGATTACTGTGTGTATATATATATATATATATATATATATATATATATATATATATATATATATATATATATATATATATATATATATATATATATATATATATATATACACAGTGTTCCCCCCCTGTTTCGCTTTTCTTGGTTCGCGTTTTCACTGTACCATGGTTCTTTTTTGGCAAATTATTATTTTATATTTTGGGTATATGCAAAAATATTAAAATATTAAAAAAATTAAAATTCTCAGTATTTTCATTTTTTATTGATAAAAACATTTCATTATCTAATTGATAAAAAAAATTTATTTCCCAGCCTACGAATAATAAAACAGTAAAAAATAGTAAAAAACATAAATTTAGATAGATAGATACGTTTATTGACCACCTCTTTCAAAAGTATAATCTTTACAAAAGGAATATTTGGTCCAAATTACAATGAATAAATACAATAGATTTTGTACAATAATCAAATAAGTAAATGAATTTTAAATTAATATACATTGTACTAATAACTGAATGATATACGTACGTACAGTATAACTCACAGTATTGCATCATGCGAAATAGTGTTCGATAGCGTACAATGTATTGGGGTCGCAGCTACGTGAGCTAGCATATATATTTATATTTCCAGTAGTTTCATGATTTTATTGATAAAAAAACGTATTTCTTAGCCTAAGAATAATAAAACAGTAAAAAACATAAATACTAACAGTATTGCAACATGTAAAATACGATACCGCTATCAGCGTTTCGGACAACGGCTCGTTCAGTCAAACTCACGTATGCGCCGTTCACGTTGTGCTTATTAAACGTTTTGCTTATATCCGATAGCGTACAATGTATTGGGGTCGCAGCTACGTGAGCTAGCATATATATTTATATTTACAGTAGTTTCATGATTTTATTGATAATAAAGAGGCATTTCTTAGCCTAAGAATAATAAAACAGTAAAAAATAGTAAAAAACATAAATACTAACAGTATTGCAACATGTAAAATACGATACTGCTATCAGCGTTTCGGACAAAGGCTTCCACCATCTTCCATTGTCTCGCCTCACTCATGTGCGCCGTTCACGTTGTGCTTATTATTATTAATATGTTTTGCTTGTGATTTTTTTACTCGCATATTTTAACCTTTGCAATGCCTCCCAAGCATCCTTCATCTTCTAAGGCTTCTTGTAGTGAGCCTGAGCGGAAAAGGAATATGTTAACCATAACAGATAAGGTAAGTTTACCTATCACATACATATAAATTTACGTTGCATGCTGTTATTTATAAAGTAAAGGGTGGTTTTTTAACAGTGCAGGGAGGGTTTATACAGTAAACGCAAAAATAATTGTAAAATACCTATGTACATGAGTATGTCATATAAATTTATGCTTGCATGCTGTTATTTATGAAGTAAAGGGTGGTTTGTTAACAGTACAGGGAGGGTTTATACAGTTTAAACGTAAAAATAAATTAAAATATCTATGTACATATAGGCTGATCCTACTCTGCGATTTTCCTGGTTCGCGCCGGGTCCCGGAACCGAACCCCCGCGATACGGGGGGGGACACTGTATAAATATATATATATATATATATATATATATATATATATATATATATATATATATATATATATATATATATATATATATATATATATATATATATATACAGTACTTTATTAATAAAATAATGAAAATACGGGAAATTTTAATATTTCCACATATTGTGGATTCCCGCATATACCCAGAAAATCCGCAATATAAAATACATATGCTCACCAAAAAAATCCGCGGAAGGTGAATTGCAATATAGCGAGGGATTACTGTATATATATGTATATGTATATATATATATATATATATATATATATATATATATATATATATATATATATATATATATATATATATATATATATATATATATATATATATATATATATATATATGCTAAAACTCCTCAAGAATTTGTTTGCGAAGTCCTATGCAAGGGTATTTTTTTGACAAAACTTTCAGAGTTCGAGACTCTAAAAGTCATGTGAATTAATTTACTGTGTTGCAAGATAAAAACATTCTTTGTTAGTGAGGTTTGGTGATTATAAGATTTGACAGGATTTCGTATATTTTGTAGTAATGCTAACAAGCATAGACTCACAGCGTCTAAAGCAAAGCCAGCATTAAGCAATATATATATATATATATATATATATATATATATATATATATATATATATATATATATATATATATATATATATATATATATATATATATATATATATATATATATATATATAGTGTTACCCCAGTTATTCGCGCTTCTTGGTTCGCTATCTCACTCTATCGCGTTTTTTTTGTTGATAAATTATTATTTTATTTCATGGGTATATGCAAAAATATTAAACTATTAAAAAAAATTCTCAGTATTTTCATTTTTTTTTTAATGAAAAAAACATATTTCATTATCTACTTGATAAAAAAAATTTATTTCCCAGCCTACGAATAATAACAGTAAAAAATAGTAAAAAACATAAATGTAGATAGATAGATACCTTTATTGACCACCTCTTTTGAAAAGTACAGTATAATCTTTACAAAAGGAATATTTGGTCCAAATTACAATAAATAAATACAATAGATTTTGTACAATCATCAAATAAGTAGATGAATTTTAAATTAATATACATAGTACTAATAACTGAATGATATACGTACGTACAGTATAACTCACAGTATTGCATCATACGAAGTAGTGTTTGATAGCGTACAATGTATTGGGGTAGCAGCTACGTGAGCTACCATATATATTTATATTTCCAGTACTTTCATGATTTTATTGATAAAAAAAAAAACGTATTTATTAGCCTAAGAATAATAAAACAGTAAAAAATAGTAAAAAACATAAATAATAACAGTATTGCAACATGTGAAATACGATACCGCTATCAGCGTTTTGGACAAAGACTCGTTCAGTCTAACTCACGTTTTGATTGTGTTCGATAGCGTACAATGTATTGGGGTCGAAGCTACGTGAGCTAGCATATATATTTATATTTCCAGTAGTTTCATGATTTTATTGATAAAAAAAACCTATTTCTTAGCCTAAGAATAATATAACAGTAAATAATTGTAAAAAGCATAAATACTAACAGTATTGCAACATGTAATATACGATACCGCTATCAGTGTTTCGGACAAAGGCTTCCATCATCTTCCATTGTCTCGCCTCACTCGTGTGCGCCATTCATGTGCTTATTATTATTAATATATTTTGCTTGTGATTTTTTTATTCGCATATTTTAACCTTTGCAATGCCTCCCAAGCATCCTTCATCTTTTAAGGCTTCTTGTAGTGAGCCTAAGCGGCAAAGGAAAATGTTAACCATTGTAGATAAAGTGAAACTCTTAGATATGTTGAAAGAAGGAAAACAGTTTGTGGATGTCAGCTGCTATTTTACGTAAACGTAAAAATGATTGTAAAATACTGTACCTATGTATGTCAAGTCATCATCACCTCATTCATGGTAAGTTTTCCTATCACTTTCATAAAAAAATTCCGTAGCGTGCTGTTATTTATAATGCAAAGGGTGTTTTTTTAACAGTACAGGGAGGGTTTATACAGTGTAAACATAAAAATACATTAAAATATCTATGTACATATAGGCTGATCCTACTCCGCGGATTTCCAGGTTCGCGCCGGGTCCCGGAACCGAACTACTGCGATAAGTGAGGCAACACTGTATATATATATATATATATATATATATATATATATATATATTACTAATAGTAGGTTGGCCCATGGCACAACTGCCTGCTGCAATACTACAGATGAAGGTTTTTTGAACTTAAATAAGACAGTCCAAGACAGTTTGATGTTATGTCTTCCTTCAGTTATGGTTCTTTATCTATGCCTACATCTACACTAAATATTCTTGGATATTCATTACACATCTCTAATTATCCCTTCACATCTGACAAGTCACAGCACTCCCCATCTCTGTTTCTCTTTACTTTATATATTCTTCGCATCCAGGTCCGATGAGGGCTGTTTTATTTTATTATAGTTTTGACCCATCCTGGAGTCACACACACACACAAAAAAAAAAAAAAAATAATAATATATATATACAAAAAATTCTGAACCTATGCCTTAAATCACCAGTTTTTCATTAATATTTAAATTTACTTGCAAAATAAAAAAATACCTTTGGCTGTGATGAAGAGGAAGCTTTTTTCTGCACCTGAGTTGATGGTAAAGGAAATCCAGTTGAGGGAATTGATTTATGTTGAGGGAATGAATAACCACAACTGTTATATAGCTGAGCTTGGGTATTAGAGATGTTCTGAAGTTGAGGTTGTACAGAAGGAGCATACGATCGAATTGGCTGCGCAGGAGGAAGGACCGTTGGTGGCAGCATTAAAGGTATTTGACCAGCCATAGTAGGAAAGTAAAGTGCTCGGGGAGACTGCATGCTTATTCCACCCGGTACATTTACGTTGCTTTGAGTAGGTCGAACTAAAATGTAACGAGGGGAATTGGTACCAGGCGCTTGTATTTGTAGAATCTGTCCACCAGGAATTCCTAAGAGGTTGTTACTACTGGTGCTTGGTTGAGATGCATTAGGTAATACTGCAAATCAAAATTAACTTTAACAGCAATATCATTATTTTCAAACTACTGAAATCCATATAAACATCTGCAATACTGATAGTCTAATACAACCTTACTTTTAAAATTACTGTATACAGCACCTACTGTATAAAGACTAACTAGTATGAAGATTTCTATCTTCGCAAGGAAAAATTACACTTCCTTAAATATGTTCTCAAATAGAAATGATAGGCATGTCAACAATGCACAAATGAGTCTTTAATAACAATATAAAACTAGAACAAATATGGAGCTTACTGGACTGGAGTATCATTTCTGGAGATGCATTTGTCTGGAGTCCCTCAGCTGGATTAACAAATCCTAAAGCTTGATAGTTAGCAATCGAAGATTGCAGAGAACTACCTTGAATGTATTTTGCTTGCGAATTCTGCTGACTGAAAAATATATATATATATTTTTTTTAACACCTAATCCTGAAGAAATCAGCCGGTTGGCATTTAAAAGTACATAATTATGAAACAAAACACCAAGTTCCTTCTGTAATAAAAATCTAAAAATTAGCACACCACGATGTGGAGTTGCAATGTTTTTGAGGGCTAAACATTAGTTATATTCATCTGCTATTGCCCATTTAGGACTGGGTTAAACCAATGATGCAATAATTATTACTCAATTGGGCCTAATTAGTTTTTATAGGAAAATTCTTCATCAACATTTACTGTTTTATGGCTTGTAAAGTGTACAAGTACTGTAACTCTTTTCCAAAATAATTTCAGTTCAACTGAATTGTACACACAAAAATAATATTGAAGATTTCAGAGTCCTAGGGGGCACGTGAGCACTTTCAAAATGAATAAATTCTGCATAAACATTACTCACAAAACTCCAACTTGTGCTCCTTTTGGTTTTAGAGAGCTAAACATTAATTATATTCATCTGCTATTGCCCATTTAAGACTGAATTAAACCAATGATGCAATAATTATTACTCAATTGGGCCTAATTAGTTTTTATAGGATAATTCTTCATCAACTTTTACTGTTTTATGGTTTGTAAGGTGTACAAGTACTGTAACTCTTTTCCAAAATAATTTCAGTTCGACTGAACTGTAAACACAAAAATAATATTGAAGATTTCAGAGTCTTAGGGGACACGTGAGAACTTTCAAAATGAATAAATTCTGCATAAACATTACTCACAAAACTCCAACTTTTGCTCCTTTTGGTGTCATTAGAAGTTTCTGCATGTAAGCAGTAAACTTTAGTGTAACACTGGTGACTAATACTGAAAAGCTTGATCCTCTGTTGTCATATATATTGTACGCTTGCAGTGTGTATTAGGATATACAGGGTGTTAATATGTATTTAATTCACTTATTGCTAGCTTCTACAGAATATGCTCCCTTAATAAACAGTATAGCTTTTATGTTAAGTTACATTCAATGTGCTGTATAAATCTCTATTTGTTCTGTATATATCACTCCAAGTTCTTCAACTTTATAAGCAGAGTAGTAGTGCTACTCGTTTCAGATTTTCAAACAAGAAGACAAATGTACACATCCTGGATAAGGTCAACACAGCAACTGTTTTCCTCAAGGAAGAGAAGTAAGTTGTTGCATGCAACAGTCCCGGATGCCATCTCTTTTGCAAAATCGGCACACCATGGAAAACACCATTATAGAATAGTAATAGTTTTGCAGTAATCCATTGCAACAGACAAGTTGTCTAAATGAAAATATTGCAATACATATATTTAAAAAAGAAGCAATGACCTTACTTTTGCTTGTCTGTTCTGTCAAACAGATCAACTTCTTTGGGTGAAGTGGGAGGTGTTGGGATGACAGATGGATGGAGATTTACTCTGGTATAGGAGGCAGGGTAATCCATGTCTCCTGCATAAGCAACATCATCATCACTGTCAGATTCAGATGAGGAACTGGGGTCTACAGTAAGTGGCTCATGTGAAAAAGGCGCAGTGTATACCCTAGAAGCGAGTTTCTCCCTTTGTTCTTTGTAACAGTTCTGCAAAAGACATGGAAAGACTAAATATTCAAGTAATATATATTAAGAAAAGTATGCAAATGGATTTCACAAACAACATAGCAGTACAATAAAAAGTTCTTCACAATTTTAATGCATTCTTACAAAAAACTGACCTACAATAGGACATGCAATATAAACAAGATTCAAGCATCATTAATATCTAAACTATATTGGAAAACGTCTTTCAATCTAGCAGAATGCATGGCTATGGCTAAACTTCTAACAATGCAAGACAACTATTTTCTCGATGAAAAAATAAAGTACTTCCATATACAGAGGGTCCTCGACTTACGTCAGATTTCAATTCCTTAAGACGTGACGTATCCCGATTCTCAGTGTAAGGCGGAACACACTTAAATAAGCACCTAGGTCACCCACCTATGCTAATGCAGTAGTAAAGTTCATGATTTACAACATAAAAATGCAATTTCTATGGCATAAAAACTATAATTAAAAAAGAGAAATATTCCTTATACAGGTATACCTTGGCTTAAGTCATTTCGAGTCAAGTCTTTCTCGATTATACATCGGTTTTCAAAAAAATATTTGGAAAAAAAAAATTAAGTTTACATCATTATAATCAACTTTACGTCAGGCTGCTACAAATATTGGAATCATGATATCACTAGAAAACCATTAAAAGCACATGAAATCATGTTGCTGTACAATAAATAAAAACAAAAGCACGTAACATCATGTTATTGTACAATAAATAAGAATAAAAGCATATAAAATCTTATTAAAATACGTACAGTAGTTCCAATATCTACCGTTAGGCGTCGTCACTCGTCATTCCCGCAAAACCGCTATTGTTTTGAATTGATTAGTTTATGCATGGTATGTGTCTGTTTATCGGCTACTCTCATTCTCATTCATTTGTGATCTTATATTTTGCCCCCATGGCACCTAAGAAAATTCCTAGTGCAAGTGCTAAGCGTCATGCTATAACGCTGGACGATAAACTGGCTATGATCGGATATTATGAAGAAAATTGAAAAAAGCATTAAGAACAAACAGTAAAGTTATTTTTAATATAATATTGTCAGGGAAATGGCGTGTGAGGGTGCATCAGCTGATACGGAAGTAGCAAAACGTTTGCCAATAGAGGTTCGTTCATAGGCTGCCAGGTACAGGGAAATTTCTTGTTTTAGGGAAATTCAGGTGGGTACAGGGAAACAGGGAAGAAACTTGAAAATTCACTAAAATTTAGGGAATATCCAAAAAAGAAAGAGGGAAAATCTAGGGAAATTCTGGAGAACTAGCTACTATTATTCTAATTCTGTATATTTTTACTCTGTGTGGTAATTGAGATGAAGAAATTGAAATGTATATAGCCTTGTATATGTATCTATAACGGGGATATTTTGAGCCAAAAAGGGATATTTTGTAAGCGAATCTAGGGAATTTTTGACAGCTTGACCTGGCAGCACTGGTTCGTTCTCCAGGATCCTACTCCTCTTCTGCCGCTTAATGCAATCGGATATTATGAAGAAAATTGAATAAAAGCATTAAGAAAAAACAGCAAAGTTATTTTTAATATAATATTGTTATGGAATTAGCGTGTGAGGGTGCATCAGCTGATACGGAAGTAGCAAAACGTTTGCCGATAGAGGTTCGTTCTCCCGCATCCTACTCCCCTTCTACCGCTTAATGCAATCGGATATTATGAAGAAAATTGAATAAAAGCATTAAGAACAAACAGCAAACATATTTTCAATATAATATCGTCACGGAAATAGCGTGTGAGGGTGCATCAGCTGATACGGAAGTAGCAAAACGTTTGCCGATAGAGGTTCGTTCTCCCGCATCCTACGCCTCTTCTACAGCTTAATGCGATCGGATATTATGAAGAAAATTGAACAAAAGCATTAAGAACAAACAGCAAACATATTTTTAATATAATATTGTCAGGGAAATAGCGTGTGCGGGTGCATCAGCTGATACGGAAGTGTGACAAAAAACGTATGCATCCTCGTCCTCACTGCCACCATCAGTGTTGCCAGAATACATAAATGAGAGAAATGATAAATATAAAAAACATGCATGTAAGCTGGTAAGTTATATCAAGTATCTTAAAGATGAAGTACATTTTTATTTAAATTACAGTACAGTGTTCCTTCAATTATCGCATAGGCTCGGTTCCGGGACCCGGCACGAGACAGGAAAATCGCGAAGTAGGATCAGCCTATATGTACATAGATATTTTAATTTATTTTTACGTTTACACTGTATAAACCCTCCCTGTACTGTTAACAAACCACCCTTTACTTCATAAATAACAGCATGCAACGTAAATTTATATGAAAGTGATAGATAAACTTTCGGTGAATGAGGTGGTAATGACATGACATACTCATGTACATAGGTATTTTACAATAATTCTTAAGTTTACATACTGTATAAACTCTCCCTGCACTGTTAAAAAAACACCCTTTACTTTATAAATAACAGCATGCAACATAAATTTATATGAAAGTGATAGATAAAATTACGGTGAATGAGGTGGTAATGACATAACATACTCATGTACATAGATATTTTACAATTATTTTTACATTTACGTACCGTATAAACCCTCCCTGTACTGTTAAAAAAAACACCCTTTACTTAATAAATAACAGCATGCAACGTAAATTTATATGAAAGTGATAGATAAAATTACGGTGAATGAAGTGGTAATTACATGACATACTCATGTAAATAGGTATTTTACAATTATTTTTACGTTTACGTACTGTATAAACCCTCCCTGCAGGGGAGAAGAACATGGTAATGGGGAGTTGCTGTTTCTTCTTTTGTTGGAAGATGGTATGGTAAGGAATCATGGCATCGTCGAGAATATTACAGAAGGTCACCGAACGAACCATATTATCGTCATATTCCTGCGAGAGCTTTTGGGCTGCTTTCACATGTTCATACGGCTACCAGACGTTCGAGTGTAAGGCCAGGTTCTTTAATTTCTTTGTGCGTTTCCTGAAGTTCTTCCTCTTTTTCGCTCGCTGATTTCGTCATTTCTTCCAAGTCTTCATCACTCAAAGGCTGCGAGTGGCAGTCAATCAGTTCATTCACATCTTCGTGAGTCATATCTTTAATGCCTTCTCCTACTAGCAATGCAGCCAACTTCACAGCTTTCGCAACTGCCGAGCTATGGACTTTGTCAGGAGCAAATCCCTTGTAGTCGTGGATGACTTCAGGCCACAAGTTCTTCCAGCTGGCATTGATTGTGGCCGACTTCATCTCTTTGATTGCATTCTGAATATTTTGAAGGCATGTGGCAATTGTGTAATTACACCAGTACGTCTTCATTGAGAATTCTTTGTCAGAATCCATGGATTCAACCAGGTTCGCCAGGGCATTTTGTGTGTAGAGGGTCTTGAACGCACGAATAACGCCTTGATCCATAGGCTGAATCAGTGACGTCGTATTCGGTGGCAGGAACTCGACTTGAACACCGTTATATTCGAGATTAGTTGCGTGGCCACCAGCATTATCCATCAAAAGAAGGACTGTAAATTCAAGGCCTTTTTCCGCAAGATAAAGTTTAACCTGAGGGATAAAGCGTTGGTGAAACCAGTCCGATGTGAGTCTTTTCGTGATCCAGGCCTTAGGGTTATGCATCCAATACACTAGCAGCAGATTCTTTTTATTCTTCAAAGCCCTAGGGTTCTTTGACTTGTAGATAAGCCCGGGCATTAACATGAAGCCCGCAGCATTCCCGCACATGATGAGGGTAACGCGATCTTTGTGCGCTTTAAACCCCGAGGCTTTAGCTTCTTCCTTGAAAAGAAAAGTTTGAGATGGCATTCTCTTCCAAAATAACCCAGTCTCATCCATGTTGAAGACTTGCTCAGGAGCATATTCCCCTTTGGCGATAATTTTCTTGAAGTCGTTCTTCACGTAATTTTCTGCGGCAGCTGTATCTGCAGAGGCAGCTTCGCCATGCACTGAAATGCTTTTTAGGCCATAGCGTTTTTGAAATTTGGCGAACCATCCCTTGCTAGCAATGAATGGTTGTATCCTCGGTGGAGAATCGCTGGAGGGTCCTGGTTGTGGGTCGTCAATATCTTCTTCTCTCCCCTCCTCCTCTCCACGGTCGCCACTGTCATCGACGGGTTCGTTTGTAGCGAATGTATCGTACAGCTTCTTCACCTTTATTTGTATGATATTGCTATCTAAGCTGATGTTTTTCTTTCTGCAATCAGCAATCCACAGGGCCAAAGCAGCTTCCATCCATACTACTGTACTGCCTTATTGCGGGAAGTTACTACCCTCTGCGCTGATTTATTAAAAGAAATACTCGCTGTTTTCCTGATCTTTGCCTCGTCCTTTTTGATGTAGCGAACAGTAGATTCATTGAGGCCAAAATAGCGGCCGACATCCGTAAACCTTTTTCCTTCTTTCAACATATCTAAGAGTTTCACCTTATCTATTATGGTTACCATCCTCCTTTGCCGCTTAGGCTGACTACCAGAAGCCTTAGAAGATGAAGGACGTTTGGGAGGCATTGCAAAGGTTAAATTACACGTGAAAATAAATCACAAGCAAAACGTATTAATAAGCACAACGTGAACGGCGAGCACGTGAGTTACACTGAACGAGTGAGGCGAGACAATTGAAGAAGGCGGGAAAAGCAAACTGCAATGAAAAAGCCAATCAGACCCCATGATACAAAACATACAGAAAAATAATTCTGTGATTCGTCGTCTCCCGACCTTTCAGCCAATAGCATTCCATGAACTATCTCACGTAGGTGAGAGCCTTTTCGTTTTCTGAAACGCTGATAGCGGTATCGTATTTTACATGGTGCAATACTGTTAGTATTTATGTTTTTTACTGTTTTATTATTCTTAGGCTAGGAAATACTTGTTTTATCAATAAAATAATGAAAATTTCAATATTCACTATCTCACGTAGGTGAGAGCCTTTGCATTTTCCGAAACGTGATACCGGTATTGTATTTTACATGGTGCAATACTGTTAGTACTGTATTTATGTTTTTTACTGTTGTATTATTCTTAGCCTAGGAAATACTTGTTTTATCAATAAAATAATGAAAATTTTAATATTCACTATCTCACGTAGGTGAGAGCCTTTGCGTTTTCCGAAACGCTGATACCGGTATCGTATTTTACATGGTGCAATACTGTTAGTATTTAAGTTTTTTACTATTTTTTACTGTTTTATTATTCTTAGGCTAAGAAATACGTTTTTCATCAATAAAATCATGAAACTACTGGAAATTTTAATATACAGTGTTACCCCGGTTATTCGCGTTTCTTGGTTCGCGTTTTCACTCTATTGCGTTTTTTTTTTTTATAAATTATTATTTTATTTTATGGGTATATGCAAAAATATTAAAATATTGAAAAAAACATTTTTCAGTATTTTCATTTTTTTTTTATTGGAAATGTAAATTTACGTTGCTTGCTGTTATTTATAATGTAAAGGGTGCTTTTTTAACAGCGCAGGGAGGGTTTATACAGTTTGTAAATGAAAAAATAATTGTAAATAAGTATGTCTCACGTCATCATCACCTCATTCATCGTAATTTTATCTATCACTTTCATAAAAATTTACGTTGCTTGCTGTTATTTATAATGTAAAGGGTGTTTTTTTAACAGTGCAGGGAGGGTTTATACAGTTCGTGCACGAAAAAATAATTGTAAATGAGTATGTGTCACGTCATCATCACCTCATTCACCGTAATTTTATCTGTCACTTTCATAAAAATTTACGTTGCTTGCTGTTATTTATAATGTAAAGGGTGTTTTTTTTAACAGTGCAGGGAGGGTTTATACAGTACGTAAACGAAAAAATAATTGTAAATGGAGTATGTCACGTCATCATCACCTCATTCACCGTAACTTTATCTATCACTTTCATAAAAATTTACGTTGCTTGCTGTTATTTTTAATATAAAGGGTGTTTTTTTTAACAGTTCAGGGGGGGTTTATACAGTACGTAAACGAAAAAATAATTGTAAATGAGTATGTATGTCACGTCATCATCACCTCATTCACCGTAATTTTATCTATCACTTTCATAAAAATTTACGTTGCTTGCTGTTATTTATAATGTAAAGGGTGTTTTTTTAACAGTGCAGGGAGGGTTTATACAGTACGTAAACGAAAAAATAATTGTAAATGAGTATGTATGTCACGTCATCATCATCACATTCATGGTAAGTTTTCCTATCACTTTCATAAAAATTTACGTTGCTTGCTGTTATATATAATGTAAAGGGTGTTTTTTTAACAGTTCAGGGAGGGTTTATACAGTACGTAAACGAAAAAATAATTGTAAATGAGTATGTATGTCACGTCATCATCACCTCATTCACCGTAATTTTATCTATCACTTTCATAAGAATTTACGTTGCTTGCTGTTATTTATAATGTAAAGGGTGTTTTTTTAACAGTGCAGGGAGGGTTTATACAATACGTAAACGAAAAAATAATTGTAAATGAGTATGTATGTCACGTCATCATCACATTCACGGTAAGTTTTCCTATCACTTTCATAAAAATTTACGTTGCTTGCTCTTATCTATAATGTTAAGGGTGTTTTTTTAACAATGCAGGGAGGGTTTATACAGTACGTAAACGAAAAAATAATTGTAAATGAGTATGTATGTCACGTCATCATCACATTCACGGTAAGTTTTCCTATCACTTTTATATAAATTTACGCTTGCATGCTGTTATCTATGAAGTAAAGGGTGGTATGTTAACAGTACAGGGACAGTTTATACAGTGTAAACGTAAAAATATATTAAAATATCTATGTACATATAGGCTGATCCTACTTCGCGGATTTCCTGGTTCGAATTGAAAATACTGATAATTTTTATTTTTTTAATATTTTAATATTTTTGCATTAAAAAAAAAAAAAAAAAAAAAAAAAAAAAAAAAAAAAAAAAAAAAAACGCGGTACAGTGAATTCGTGAGCCAAGAAACACGATACAGCGAAGGATCACTGTACTACCATCTTGTAATTAATATATATCTTAAAATGTACCATACATTTGAAAATAAAAACATCCGCTTTATCTGGCAACACTGGCCACCATACACGTCCCAGTGTAAGCCTGTTGCCAGCCGCATAATAGAGTGCATTAATTTGTTTACTGTACAGTAAATCTGTATATCTTTTATACTGTACACTATTTCCATGTTAATAAATAACTACAGGTCTTTCTGCTTTGTTATGTACTTATAAAATATGTTTTACATATCTTATATCTTTGGTATAGTGTCTATGGACGATTGTGGAACGAACTATGCCCTTTACAATTGTTTCCTATGGAAAATGACTATTTTTTTCACATGATTTTCCATTTACCCGTCACTTCTGAGAAACTATCTCCGCGTTATTCTGAGAACTAGGTGAATATATATATATATTTATATTATATATATATATATTTATATTATAATATATTATATATATATATATATATATATATATATATATATATATATATATATAATATATATATATATATATATATATATATATGAAAGGCTGCTGAAAAAGGTGATGAATGCGAGAGTTGATGGGAGAAATGCTAGAGGGAGGCCTAGGTTTGGATGGATGGATGGAGTAAGGAGAGCCCTGAATGATAGGAGGATGGATGTGAGGGAAGCAAGCGAGCGTGCTAGGAATAGGAATGAGTGGCAAGCGATTGTGACGCGGCTCTGATGGGCATCTGCTGTTGCCACGGGGCTGCATCTTACAGAGATAGCCCTGTGGTAGGGGCAGTAGGAGGAGCTGGCAGTTGTGAAGCGACACAGGTTGTGGAAGAGCCGGGAGGATGGGCTGTGGCACTCCAGCAGTGCCATCTGAACGGTCGCTAGCTCCCTCGTCATTGCCCATAGAGCAAAGTAATCCCCCTATTTGTTTTCCTTTCTTGATGTCGGCTACCCCCCAATTAAAGGGGGAAACAGCCAAGGTATATATATATATATATATATATATATATATATATATATATATATATATATATATATATATATATATATATATATATATATATATATATATATATATATATATATATATATATATATATATATATATATATATATATATATATATATATATATATATATATATATATATATATATATATATATATATATATATATATATATATATATATATATATATATATATATATATATATATATATATATATATATATATATATATATATATATATATATATATATATATATAGTAGTGCCCTTGACTCATGAACGCCCTCCCCCACGAACATAATTTATGAATAAATTTTGCATTGACTCCCGAATAATTTTTGACTCCCAAACATGCATACACATGCACATACAGGCAAGCGACCATGTTCCTGCTCGCCCGTGCTGGGAAGTTCGTTTGTGCTCTGTTAGTTGTTCTTGGTTTGTACTTTTTCATTGCTTTGCCTTTACTTTACGCTAGCCGTCATTATGTCTCCTAAGAAAGTTAAGTGCGTTACTGCAGTGGCGTGAAACATCCTAGACGCAAAACAGTGGAAACTAAGAAGAAAATAATTTCTAAGCATGAAAATGGTGTTCTGGTCTCTGATCTCGCCATGAAGCATAGATCTCAGATCATAAAAGAGGTAGAAAAATGATTGTTAGAGTGGATAAATGAAAAAGAGTTTGCTGGAGATAGTGTTGGTGAGGCTATAATATGCGCGAAGGCTCTACAAATACACCACGATTTTGTGGCGAACCTTGTGCTAGTAGTGCTAAAATTGACGAATTTAAAGCAAGAAGAACCTGGTTTGAAAAATTTTGTCAACAAACTGGAATTCACAGTGTTGTAGACATGGAGAGGCAGCAGATGCCTATGTGCTAGAATTTGCTAAATTTATCGAATGGGAAAGTTACAGCTCGCAGAAAGTTTTTAACAGTGATGAAACAGGTCGGAATTTTGAAGACAATCCCCAAAAAAGGACCTATATAATGCAAGAGAAGAAGGCACTGCCTGCCCACAAACCAATGAAGGACAGGCTTGCACTTTATTATACACAAATGAGATTAAGCCTCTTTTAGACCACCACTCTGAAAATCTGCGGGTTTTTAAACGCAATAAAGTGTTGAAAGCTAGACTTCTGGTAATGTGGAGGTCTAATACAAAGGTTTGAGTAACACGTATCCTATTCACAGAATGGTTGACTGAAGTTTCTACGCCACTGAAGAAATATCTTGAGGAAAAAGGTTTGCCCCTTAAGTGTCTTCTCATAATGGACAATGCTCTTGTCCATCCTCCAGGTTTGGAAGACCTTGCTATAGAATACAACTTCATAAAAGTCAATTCTCAGCCTCCCAACACCACTCCTATCCTCCTGCCCATGGACCTGCAAGTCATTTCAAAATTTAAGAAGCTGTTTACGAAGGGTCCTTTTGCCAGGTGTTTCCATGTCTCCAACGACACGGATTTGACCCCTCGTTAATTTTGGAAAGACCACTTCAATATCATCCTCTGGATGGAAGGAGGTCTCTTACCACATACTGGACTCTGCCTAGTGGAAACTTTGGCCAGGTTGTGTGGCTAATAAAGAATTCAAGGGTTTCAAGCAAGAGCTACTATTAAAATAGTGAACAAGATTCTGGCCACAGGCAAAAGTTTGGGCTTGGAGGTCAATGAGGAGTACGTGAAGGAGCTGGTGGAGGACCACAAACAAGAACTCACAACCAAAGAATTGATCGAATTGCAACATGAACAGGTGAAGACTTTCCAAGAGGAGCAATCAGCGGAGGAGGGAATGGGTGGATAAAGGTGTCAAGTGAAAATTTAAAGAAATTTTTAGTAAGTGATGTGCAGGCTTTCATCAAGACTCAGCACCTGGACAAACCTGTGAGCAACAGAGCAGTGAACATCCTCCTCCTTTTGCCAGGTGTTTCCAGGTCTCCAACGACACGGATTTGACCCTTTGTGAATTTTGGAAAGACCACTTCAATATCATCCTCTGGATTGGCCTCACTGCTAAGGCATGGAAGGAGTCTCTTACCACACATTGGACTCCGCCTAGTGGAAACTTTGGCCAGGTAGTGTGGCTAATAAAGAATTCAAGGGTTTCAAGCAAGAGCTACTATTAAAATAGTGAACAAGATTCTGGCCAAGGGCAAAAGTTTGGGCTTGGAGGTCAATGAGGAGGACATGAAGGAGCTGGTGGAGGACCACAAACAAGAACTCACAACCAAAGAATTGATCGAATTGCAACGTGAACAGGTGAAGACTCTCCAAGAGGAGCAATCAGCGGAGGAGGGAATGGGTGGATAAAGGTGTCAAGTGAAAACTTTAAAGAAATTTTTAGTAAGTGGAGTGATGTGCAGGCTTTCATCAAGACTCATCACCTGGACAAAACTGTGAGCAACAGAGCAGTGAACATCCTCCTCCTTTAGCCAGGTGTTTCCAGGTCTCCAACGACACGGATTTGACCCTTTGTGAATATTGGAAAGACCACTTTAATATCATCCTCTGGATTGGCCTCATTGCTAAGGCAGGGAACGAGGTCTCTTACCACACATTGGACTCTGCCTAGTGGAAACTTTGGCCAGGTTGTGTGGCTAATAAAGAATTCAAGGGTTTCAAGCAAGAGCTACTATTAAAATGGTGAACCAGATTGTGGCCACGGGCAAAAGTTTGGGCTTGGAGGTCAATGAGGAGGACGTGAAGGAGCTGGTGGAGGACCACAAACAAGAACTCACAACCAAAGAATTGATCAAATTGCAACGTGAACAGGTGAAAACTCTCCAAGAGGAGCAATCAGCGGAGGAGGGAATGGGTGGATAAAGGTGTCAAGTGAAAACTTTAAAGAAATTTTTAGTAAGTGGAGTGATGGGCAGGCTTTCATCAAGACTCATCACCTGGACAAAACTGTGAGCAACAGAGCCGTGAACATCCTCCTCCTCCTCCCCCTCCATCCATGTGTGTCAGCAACAATCAACCACAAAGGTAAATACAGTACAGTACCATGTTTTACTTTAGTACAGAAGAATTTCTTTCTATAATTAATGTAATTTTCCTATTACAGGTGTATTTATACATGTATATAGCAATAAAAAAAAATTAAAAAGGTATATTTATGGGGCTAAGGAATGAATTAATTTGTTTAACATGCATTTCATTGGAAAAAATTGTTTTGAGTTACAAACTTTTCGACTCACAAACAGAGTTTACGAACGGATTAAGTAAGTAAATAGAGGTACCACTGTATAATTTTAAGGCTGAAAAAGTTGCTGTACTTACTGGACACAGAAATTTAGCCCCTCCTGTTGTTATGATATCTACAACTGGAGAAGGCATTTTGGTACATTTGGCATGGAAGAGACATAAACATTTTAAGCATTGCAGACTTGGTACTGTATTTTCTCCTAAAGGACATAACCCCGTACAGTGGAAAGCTTGTTGGCGTGCCTTATCACTCAACCTGTGGATGCAGAATTCATATAAAAGCTTATAGGTAAATATTCAAAATAAGTACAAAATCTCTGCTATATATATCTTAATATTTGCACTACTTGGTATTAAAAAATATATATATTACACTGCATACAGATATAGATTGATTTTGCACAAATGAAAATATTCTTGGTTAGTTTACTCAAATCTTATTTTAAGAAAAAGATATTGTTTCGTGTAGATTTACATATGTGCAAAGTGAATCAAGAATTCCTGATGACCCATCCAATTCAGCAGCTAACATTAATATATAACAACATTCCATACACTACCAGTTCATAGTAATAATTTTAAAAACTCTACTGTCTTCTTCATCTTCCTTATCATTAAACAACTTCCAAGTCAAAGTTTCATTCAATCCATATCTTCATTTCCTGATTGGAAAGCCTTCAGCTCTGACACATAAAAATCTTGCACATAGTCCTACAACAATAGTTCCAGTATCCATGTTTTTCCTGAGGCCAAGCCAACAGAATAGCCTTTTACCATAATCTCCACAAATTACTACTGATAACAATGCACCTCTCTTTCTCTATCATTTTTCACTTTACATAGGCATTTGGCTCTCATATCCTTCTAAGACACATCACGCGAACCTGTAAGATTACCTATCATCTGCATACAAAGGACCAATACCTGCAGTATTTGTTAAATAGCATTTAAAATGTCCTCTGTGATCGAATTCATTTCCTCTTACTGTAGCTTTCTTTTCAGAGTACTCCAGAGTATCTAAAAAACTTTCATCAATGAACTTTATCCCAAATTGTTTATCTCCTTAGATCTAATCTCAACACCTTGCTCTTTTACACGTTATCTCTAGAATTCTTCTCTCAAACAAATTCCAAAATCTACCTAGTAGTCTGTTATTTAATATTCTCAACTATGAAAACCAGATTAAGTTTATGTACTTACATAGGAGTTAGTATGCGGGTTGGTGGTCCCTCTGATTCACACAATTTAGTTGTGTACATAACATGATGTTTGGGTACAGCAGGCTTTTGCAGCGATTTTGAGTAAGATGTAGGAATTGCTGAAAGTTAAAAAAACAAAAGGTGACTATTAAGGTCTTAAAATCTATACCGGTAATTAGAAAGAATATTTACTAAAATATGATATATAAGTTTATCCAAATAAAAAACAATCTTACTTTGGCTAAACACCGCTTGGGTTGACACAGATGGCCTTGCATAGGTCTTTACTTGGGATGAAGAGACAGCCAAGTCAGGGCTGACAGAGCTTACAGGGACTTTTGCTGAGGATTTTGGCAGTATTTTTCTTAAAGAAATGTCTTCTGATACCTGAGAATGTTTTAAGATAATAAGAGCATTAATACTTATCCCTCGTGATGAAAAGATAAACAGAGCATTAATACTTATATAATGGAGAGTAAAAAAGAATTCTACTTTGTATTCCCTGAATATCGTAGATGACTAAATGAGATATCCCTAGCAGTGGGAGAGAAATATTGTCACTGTCATAGGATGTGTCATTCGAGATGACTAAATATATCAAAGGTGGTGGGAGAGAAAGAATTCCTCCCCCACACTGCCATAGGTTATAAACGGTAACTAAAAGGATAAGTAAGCTACAGGCTGGAAATACTCTTCTTCATGAAGCTCTTATATTCAGACAACAGATGAATGGTTATATAAGCCCTGCTGTTGTCTTTTTCTTTTCAATTCTGGTCATCCTGTTTGCTTCAGGAGGACATGAAGCTAGAGGATAAATCTAGAGAGAGCTACTACTGCTGACTGTACTGACCTTAGGCATATTGGATATCCGGGAGATCTTTATCTTTTTAGGTGAAGGAAGATTTGGCTCTGCACATGACCTTCCCATTTTCACTTCTGAAGTTGCTGGTATACCTGCCTATTGAGACATATATTAGACCAATAGTTTTGTAGCTGCTATCAATAAATAGGCTTTTGCAATGCTCATGATCTACATTCTAAAGCAGTCTGAAATTTCAAAATTACTTCATTCTTTTGTAAAATTCTTATATCTTGCACATGAAGCCATATCTGCCAATTAATGATCATCCCTTGTCTTGGGCTTTATGAAGCATATGGCAAACTACTTCTTAGATAATAACAGCTTAAAAAATTACCTGAAATCTTTTTACCATCCTAATTAAGGTTGCTCCTAAGGTAGATACTCAATAAAAAAAAAAATTTAATCATGTAAACTTCAAGATGTGAACAGCATTTATTTTGGTTGTTTGTGTGTATGCATGTGGGTGCAAAACAACATGCATATAAAAAACTACCTCTTCCTTTATGGCTTAACACTTTTTCTCTATTAAAATACAGACTTTTTCTCTTTTATTATATAATTACAGTCAAATAATTTAGAAGTCAAAATGTGAATTACCATCAAGCCAAGTTTTGTAGCATGACGGATGGTTTCTTGCTCCTCTGTGCCACCAACTGGTTCTTTAGCAAAACTAAAGTTGTCCATTGTCAAATCTGCTATGCCTTTCCTTAAAACTGGAGACAAAAGCAGAAACTATATTCATTTTTCAATATGGTTCCATTCACTGCTCAAGCCAGAAATGGCTACAACTGAGCATAAAAAGAGAAGCAGCAATAATGAACCCATTATAAGTACTGTACTCATGTTAAGCAACATGCTACAGTAATTAATAAAATATCAAGAACTTAAAAAAGTTCCAATATACATGTACATACTTCTTTATATTTAAGACAAAATGCTAATACGCAACAAAGAATTTAACTGTGTTAGTAATTAAACACTTTAAATCATTTTAGGCAAATAAATACTCTTCAAGCAACTCTCCTGTTTAGATTACAGATGCTCCCCTACTTATGAACATCGATAGATACAAACAAAGTCTGCCAAAGATAAAAAAGTATAAAAAATACACAAAAGCGTGTTGCAGCAAATTCAAACTTTCCGAGCAGTGACGAGTGCACCTAGTACGACGTTCGGCAGCTATCACCGGTACGAGCAGCACTGTAGTCCAAGTTTTTACCAGATTTATTGTCATGCAATATCTAGTGCATCTTGTAGTAATCATGATTGTTGAAAAGCATAGGGCTATTGATGTTAGTGGTGCTTCATAATAAAAGGTACTCCATTTTGATGGAAAAGAAATTGGCAATAATAGACTTGATAATGGTGAAAATATAATGAATGCAGCCAGCGCTTACAATGTGCACGATTTACAAAGATAGAGAATGTATTATGGAACATGTAAAAGGCGCAGTGCCTATACAGTCTATATTAGTAAGAGGAGGGTAAGGTTTATCGAAATGGAAAAATTTTGAACAATTCCCTGCTCCGTTGCATTTTACTCCTTACGCTGCCTCCTATTCCTCTTCCTCCTCTATGCTGTCTAGCAAGGGGAAATGTAGAAACTGCTAGACTTTACCTCGTCACATATGTCACTTCAACCTTCCCTATCAGTTTAAAAGGATAGTACTGTACAGTAGTTTACTGTATGTACTATTACAATGTCTTATTACTAATGTACATATTATAATTCATTAATGTAAATGTTTTACAGTTTATAAGAAAAAAAATATTTATGTTATTACAGTACAATAACCCACTCTGTTGCCGTCTGCTCCTTATGCTGTTCCTCTTCCTCTTGCCCCACCTCCGCTCTCGAGCAAGGGGGAATGTAAAAACCACTAAACTTGAACTTGTCACAAGCGTCACTTCACACTTTCACTACCAGTTTCAAAAGTTGGTACTGTGCAGTAGTTTACTGTATATAGTATAATTTATATTTTACGTTTTATTAACAAAGAATATTTGTGTTATTAGAGTACAAAAACCCACATTTTATAGGTCACTGCAAACTTTCACTACCAATTTAAAGGTTGGTACTGTACTGTATTCTTATTACAATGTCTTGATATTACTGTATATATTACAACTTATTAATAAAATTTAGATTTTATGGTTTATTAAATAAAATGGTGATTTTGCAATATGAGAAAATCTTTTATACAATATGAAAAAATCTATTATACATAACTCTGCAACATCTTAGCATCTGTCAAAAGTGATTATTATTACAGTATTGCAATATAGGTATTATAATTTATTATAACTATTATTATTACAATCTACTACATATAATTTGCTTTATTACAGAAAAACGTAACTCTGCAACATTTTATCATATCTCATCCATCAGTGCAAAATCCTATCCATGTATTAATGTATGCATTACTGTACTGTATAATTACCGTTACTATATTAAAACTTATTAATACTGTATGTTATGTTTTATATAGTAGTTAACTGGCATTAGGCTAAGTACTGCATAACACCACATATATATGTACTGCACAGTACTTTTCTGAGCTAAACACAACTTACTAACAATCCGACTTATGAACAGACTTCTGGAATCTTAACTCTTTCATAAGTAGGGAAGTGTCTGTGTATTTGGTGACCACATTTATGGTGTTTTCAAACTTTAACTGAATGAGTACACATTCTTCCAGTCATATAGAGACATTTAAGTACACAACAGGTCCAGTCAGATAACGAATACAGAAGCTCCCCTACTTACAAACAACCAAGTTAAGAATAGAGTCAGATACAAACAAAAACCTACCCAATTATATACCCAGGTATTAATGTATGCATGATTGTATTGTACTGTATCATTACATTATAATCACTGTATTAAATTTATTAATACTGTATACTTTATGTTTTCTGTAGTAGTTAAATGTCTTTTGCCTAAGTACTGTACAGTGCTGCATATATATGCGCTGAAGAGAACTTTTTTTTTTTATCTAAACATAACTTATGATCAATTTTACTTATGAACGGGCTTCTGGAACCTAACTCATTCATAAGTTGGGGAGTGTCTGTACTTTATACAGTATTAGTATTGCACTAAGAGATTTTTCTTCCAAGAAATTACCAATGCCATATTTATAGCACAACTTCTCATGACATGAGCGTCAATGTTAACAATATATGTTAGAGGAGAAACTTAAAAGTCTTAATTAAAACCCAAACTACATACACTTGGTGTCATTATCTTCAGCAGCCATGACATA
The DNA here is from genome assembly GCA_037179515.1 of Halocaridina rubra. Taxonomy (NCBI): domain Eukaryota; kingdom Metazoa; phylum Arthropoda; class Malacostraca; order Decapoda; family Atyidae; genus Halocaridina; species Halocaridina rubra. The sequence continues at coordinate 32,485 of JAXCGZ010002500.1, forward strand.
AATGGCGTGGTAGTAGCAAAACTCTTGGGACTGGTTAGCTCCTAAAAATTTTCAGTAAAGAAAATTCAATACGGCTCCCCTAAAATCTATCTCCTTTATTCTTTGGACACTTTTCTAAAATATTACACACATACATACAAGCCATTTATATAAGAAAACACTTACGATAGTCTTCAATTTCCACTTTTGAACGCAGCCTCTTGCCATCTGGAGTGGTATAATAAATGTCAGCTCTGTGTTTTCCTTTCATTTCATCTACAATGGCTCGATAAACAAGCTGCCGTTTCCATCCTAAAATAAAAAATTATACATTATCAAGATACACATGCAATACTCTTATGTGGGGTGAATGTTTAATAAGTCATGTTTTCTGCACAATACAGAAGGTAAACAAAAGCAATAAGAAGCTAAGGAGGACTGATAATACCGGTTCCATGAAACTTTTTTGCATTGGCATATATTGAAAGTCCTTTTTCCACATTCTTTAGCCTAATTGTTCTCCACCCTGCTAACTGCTCTAGAAGACTTTGCAAAATAAATAATACTAAAAGAATTTTCACTAAATTCTTTAGCTTTAGTGTTTGCCACCCCTGCTGGCTTTTCCAGAAGTGTAAAAAGAAATACTAACAGAAATCTCACCTCTTTCAAATGCTAACAAACACTTCTCAGCATCAAAGGTTGTTGCTTGATTGTGCCGACTAGGTCTCTTCTTCTTGAAATAGGGACCAAGCCAAACTGGGCTGCGCTTAACTGGAAAAAAAAAAATTATAAATAGTTAATTTAAAAAAATTGGGGGAATCATTTATGTTAACAAGGAGATAATTTTAATTACAAAAATAAAACTTTTTTCAATATAGTACCAGCTCTTGCTAAAGCCCATCAGAGGGAAAGTAGAGAGGATTCATCATACTCAGGAAAGCTGGAACCTTCCATGAGCTGTTCTGAGGAGAAAAATACCTCAGGGAGGATGAGATTGTCAGATCTTACAAAGTGCTTGCAATCCAAGTGAAAATAATTTCTAAACATGAAAATAGGGTTGCGTGTCCGATCTTGCCACGCAGTATAACATGGCAAAATCGACCATCTGTCCTATTTTAAAGAAGAAAGAGATCTTAAAGGCAGCTGACGTGGCTAAGGGAATAAATATATTTACAAAGAAAATGTCACAAGTAATAGAAGAGATAGAAAAATTATAATTGTTGTGGATAAATAAAAAACAGCTGGTTGGAGGTAGCATTAATGAGGCCATAATATGCGCTTGGACTTAGTAAATCCACCATGATTTAGTAGCGAACACTCCGAGTTCTAGTGGTGCTAAAGTTGAGGAATTTAAACCCAGCAGAGGCTGGTTTGAACACTTTCGTAGCCGAACTGGGATTCATAGCATCATTAGACATGGAGAGGCGGCTAGTTCCGACCAAAAACCAGCGGATTCTTACGTGAAGGAATTCGCTAACTTTGTCTAAAATGAAGGTATCCCACAACAAGTTTTCAATTGTGATGAAACGGGACTCTTTTGGAAGAAAATGCTCAAAAGAACCTATATAACCCAAGAGGAGAAATCACTGCCTGGCCACAAACCAATGAAAAACAAGCTTACACTTTTACTGTGAGCTAATGCTAGTGGGAACTGTAGGATCAAGCCTCTTTTAGTTTACCACTCTGCAAATCCGCGTCTTTTTTAAGCACAACAGCGTGTTGAAGGCTAGCCTTCCAGTAATGTGGAGGTCAAATCCAAAGGCTTGGGTTATGCGGATTTAATCCTAGAGTGGTTGATTGAACTGTTTGCACCAGCAGTGAAAAAATATCTTGAGGAAAGTGGTTTGCCCCTTAAGTGTCTCTTCATAATGCATAATTCTCCTGCCCATCCTCCATGTGTGGAAGAAGATCTCGCTATACATTACGACTTTATTAAAGTAAAATTTCTGCCTCCCAACACCACTCCTATCCACCAGCCCATGGAAAGCAAGTAATTTCTAATTTTAAAAAGCTGTATATGAAGGGTGTTTTTGCTAGGTGTTTCCAGGTCACCAATGATATGGATTTGACCCTTCATGATTTCTGGAAAGACATCTTTAATATCCTCCATTGCATTGGCCTCAGTGAAAATGCATGGAAGGAGGTCTCATATTTTACATTGAACTCTGCCTGGAGGAAACTTTGGCCAGATTGTGTGACTGATAGCAACTTCGAGGGCTTCAAGCAGGAGTTAGCTATTCAAATTGTTAATGAATTTGTGGCCACAAGCAAAAGTTTGGGCTTGGAGGTCAATGAGGAGGACATCGAGGAGCTGGTGAAGGACTACAAAAGAAGAACTTACCACCGAAGAATTAGTCGAGTTGAAACGTGAAGAGGTGAAGATTCTCCAAGAGGAGCAGTCACCGTAGGAGGGGGAAGAGAGGGATAAAGTGTCCAGCGTAGAATTTAAACAAATTTTTAGTAAATGAAATGATGAGCAGGCTGTTATTGAGAATCATCACCCAGATAAAACAGTGGGCAATAGAGTAGTGAATATGGTAAATGACAATGCAATGAATATTTTTAGAAAAATTTACCAAAGAAGAAAAAGAAATTTCTCTGGATCGTTTCCTTTTCCCAGTAAGCAGGGAAGCAACTTCCAAAAGAGTAAAGAGAGAAAACACCAGAAATAGAGCCTGTATTGGAAGAGTATTCTAACGTTATTATGGAAGGGGACTCTCCTTCCAAAAATTAATCCCCCTCCTCCTCCACCACCATCCACGTATGCCAGCAAAAATCATCTACAAAGGTAAATACAGTGCTGCATTTCTATTATTAACGTAATTTTCCTTTTACAGAGTATACTGCATATAACCTGTATTATATTCCATGTTTTTAATGACTCGAAAAATTTAAAAATTAATATTTGTGGTGACAGAGAATGGATTAATTGAATTAACATGCTTTTCAATGGGAAAATTAAATCCAAACCAAGAACACTTTGGGAATGGATTAAGTTCGCGGGTTGGGGTCACCACTGTATTCAAAACTGATTACCAACACTACATGATAAGTCATAGAAATTGTAGAAAGATTAAACACAATACTTAAGCACAGTATTTCTGTCTGAAAACATACAAAATCATCTCCACCCAGCAGACACTCTAAAGAATATCATTTGTCAGTAAGGTCAAAAGGATTTACCATTTTATTAATAATCCCGAAAGATAACACTTTTATCAAGTAGTCTGTTCTGAGCCAAAGACTAGCAGAAACAAATTTCTGAGCTCATATAATAGATAACAGAGCAAATATACCTCATAAACAAAGGCTTATCTGTTCCTGAAACATAAACTTTTCTTTACGCTTTTTAATGGCTAATATAACTAAGACTGGTAACATTTCTATATTCATTTATGAAAGCAACCGTTTTCATAAATACTGAACATTACCTGATGATGCAGCCTTCTTCAACGATGGTGTAGGAGAAGTTTCACTGTCCAACATGGCCTCTTCTGGAGTGGTTGGTATCTTATCCTTAGGACTTTGAGGTTTATTTATTGGTGTTTTAGCAGTCCCATCATCAACATCTTTATTTATACCTAAAATAACACAAAAATTAAACACACAATATACAGTATCAGGTCTGTTCTCTCAAGATGATAACTATACTAATTTTTAATGATCATGTACTATATAAGGGCAATAACTTGTTCTCTCATTAACACTGTCAAACTGAACATCCCACCAGCTACATAATGAAAGAAAAGAAAAAAAAATGATATATTGGCATATAGTGACAATCAACAACTGTTCAAAACATAATATTTGTCCATTATATAACAGCTAAATAAAACTGTAAATGAACAGTTAATTTTAAAAGTTGCCAATTATTGACCGCATGCACTGAACAGTTTGTGAGAGCAGCAGACGAATACACAGCTAGCAGCACTACTGTATTCATATTTATCAAGTTAATGGCTGTATTTACTTATTTGTTTATACATTGGGTTATATTGAAAAAAAAAAAAAAATACACAGCTGTAAATAAATTGCATTCAAAATATACACTAATACACAGCTAGCAGCACAGCTGTATTCATATTTATCAAGTTAGAGGCTGTATTTATTTATTTGTTTATATATTTGGTTATACTGAAGAATTATATTGAATTTAAAAAAAAAAGCCATAAATACGATTTTATTTGAAATAGTTTTTAGAGCATAGAGTAAGAATACGGTGCCACGCAGCATTAGAAGAGGAAGAAAAACCACCGCTCAGTTTATTCCCGCCCGCCACATTGTGACTAGTGTTTTCGTCTGGTCTCTCAGTGTTCACGCATTACTGACATTACTATGCCTCCCAAGCGTTTTAGTGATAGTTCTGATGGTAGTGCCACTAAGAAAAGAAAAGCCATCACTATGGAAATTAAAACTGAAGTGGTAAACTGCGCTGAAAAGGTGAGAATCTTCTACAAACATTAGCCGCATTCTTGAATTAATCCATACGACCGTGGCCACTATCATCTAAGACAAAGATCGCATCTGTAACCGCATCAAAGGTTCGACTCCTATGATGTCTACTGTGACCACTAGGCAGCATAGTCGCCTTCTGATCGAGATGGAAAGATTGCTAGTGTTTTGGCTTGAAGACCAAAATCCACGGCATATCCAAATAAGCCATATGCTTATACAGCAAAAGGCTAAAATATTGTTTGAAGAATTGAAAAGAGAAAAGGGGGGTGGCAGTGCAGGAGAAGAATTTGTTGCTAGTAGAGGCTGGTTTAATCATGTTAAGGCTCGTGCTAATTTACATGATCTAAGAGTGCAAGGTGAAGCTGCTAGTGGTGATGAGGAAGTAGCAAAAGTGTTTACAATTGCTTTGGCTGAGTTAATGAGGGAAGGGGCTTACCGTGGCAAAAAATGCATTCAATGTGGATGAGACTGGCTTATCCTAGAAGCGTATGCCTAGTCGTACGTACATCGCCAAGGAGGAGAAGACAGCACCAGGCCATAAAGTAAGCAAGGAGAAACTGACTTTGCTTTTGGCACCTAATGCTGCTGGAGACTGTACGTTGAAGCCCTTGTTGTTTAATATGTCAGAAAACCCAAGGTCACACAAGGGCATTTGGAAGGTTCAACTGCCAGTCCTACAAGAAGGGTTGCATAACCCTTTAAATATATGAGGACTGGTTCAGTAACCATTTAATCCTCGAAGCGGAGATGTACTGTACTACTAAGGGTCTGCCCTTTGAGGTGTTGCTAATCCTGGACAATGCCCCTGGTCATTTGGATGATTTTCATCCTATTGTAAAGGTGGTTTACCCTCCACCTAATACCACTTCCCTGTTACAGCTAATGGATCAGGGGGCAATTGCCTCTTTCAAGGCCTACTAACTCTGAAGAACAATTGCTATGGCTCTCAGGGCAACTGAGAAGGTCAAGAACCTGACTCACTAGGACTTCTGGAAGTCATACAATATTCTTCATGCTAAGAAGATTATTGGTGATGCTTGGGAGGAAGTGATGCAAACCAACTTGAATGGGGTATGGAATGATTTCCGAGGTTTTGAGGAGACAGTTGAGGCTGTAACCAAGAATGTAGTTGTCATGATTATGGAGCTCGAGTTGGAGGTGGAGGCTGATGATGCAAAAGAGCTCCTAGAATCTCATGGTGAGGAGTCATTTAGTGAGGATCTCATTCAGCTGGAAAAGCAAACGATTGAAGATTAGGAAGAACTACCAAGCCCAGAGCCAAAGAGATTCACAACCAAGGAATTGGAAGAAACGTTTGCCCTGGCAGAGGAATTGATGGCAAAGCTTGAGGCTCAGGACTCCAACGATGGCAGGTAAAATAAGGTAGAGAGGCATCAATAATGCCCTGTGGTGTTACAAGGAAATATATAAGAAGAAGAGAGCATCCTTTCAAACTCGCCTTGACCAATTTTTCTTGAAGGTAGAGCCCAAACCAAAAGTTCCTGTGCCCTATGCCTCAGGTGCCTCTACCTCTATATACTGTACTCACATGCCCCAGTACCTCCATTATGTTCTTTTGCCTCTCCAGCTTCACCTGTCCCAGTCTCCTCAGCACCTGCCACTCCAGCTCCCACCTCCCAATAAGTCAGTCTCTCCCTCCCTTGCAAAGCCCCTTCCAGTGTGCAAGCTGACCACACGAGTAAAGGTAAGCAATATGCATTGTACTGTAGTGCAATTTTACTATTGATACAATTTAAAGATAAGCAATACTATTAAGTTTAGCTTTAGTATTTTTTATCATAAAGTAGGAATTTATATAATTTTCCAGTATTTTTTATCATAAAGTAGGAATTTATATAATTTTCCAATGTTTTAAATGATTTATATTTAACATAGGCTGGGGACCTAGGTTCGAATATAGGTGTGTTCTGACTGTCAGGAACAGAACTCTGACATTAAACGAGGACCGTCTGTACATCAATTTACATTGAGTACAAAGAATAAAAGTATATTTCTAGCCTATCACTAATTACATTACACAGCATGTCAACTGCACAATAACACATAAAAATACTAAGGAGTTCCATCCACTTTCTATAGACAATTCATGAATGCATATACATCATAGGCCTAAAGTGAAGGTATCTAAGGGTACCAATTTTGTGTAAAAGTCCAACACGTCCAGGCTGCTGCAAGAATAACCTGAAAAAACAAACCAAGATACTCCACTGCATATTGTGTGTGGTGGGGTGATTGCTGCTGTGCCAGATGGAATGTAAAGATTCAATACTCAATAACTCTACTATTCAGAAAATATAATAGGTGATGGAAAGAAAGATGGGAAACCTGTAAAGGCGGTAGGAAAAATGAAAGTAATTCATCTATAAGCTACAAACGTCTTATATTAGAGCGTTACTTCACCCTGGCAAGCAAAAGAGTAGTGAAACACAATAAAGAATAAAAAGAGAATCTGCAATATAGAACTACTACCTTACTCTTCTCATTTTGCCTGGCAATATTACCAAATACCCTAATACATTTCACAATAGAAGAGCTGCATTTCTAATCTTTCTGTGAAATATTGATGCTCCTAGGCAACCCTCCAAAGGTGTTTGCAGGTAGCATATGCTGATATTTCATTCCAGAACTTGGGGTCACAGAATGGTAAAGTATTGCTCGTGGTCCAATACTGAAGCATAAAAGTTCCAAAAAATGATGTATTTCATTAAGATAAGGGCACACCTCATTACCATGGAGAGGTAGGTAACAATCAAGGTAAGGAAACGGGCACATATACACAATCTCCTAATGTTACTGCAAATACAGCATATAAGCCACACTGACTACATAAAAGTGATTCCAATTGTCCACTCACAAGAAGTGAATCATCCACATCAGGGAAAAACACAACCATATGAACAAATTCCATTGAGAAAAAATGGAAATAAAAAAATAGTCAAGGGCTCACTAAGGAGAATAGTACTGGAACTATATCAAGCTGTTGTATGTCAAGCCAAAAAAGGGTGAGAAAGGGAGAGCACTACTCATTATGAGTATATACACATCGAAAGGCCAATGGAATCCTTAAGATATTATCACCCTCATGGAGTATAACTCCAAACAGTGTATCCACAGTGTCTTAAGTCACTTGAAAGCACAACACCCAAACATTTCTCACAAATGCATCACAGGATTATAGAAGAGAATCAGCATCATAAAGCATATCTGTGACAGATGCAAAGCTTGCCAAGCAATATTAACTAACAGTTTTATGGAGGAAAAGATACAGTGAAAACTTATCTCTAAATATTTCTAAAATGAATAAGATAGTTAAAATACTTAAAAAAGGAAAGGAGTAAGTCTACAGAGGTAGTTGCAAAATGGGTATCAAGATGGAATTCACTGTGAACATGGAATAGGAACAAATACAAACACTGGAAGTAAAATCTGCATTTGAGATGAAATGTGTGTTAAAAATGAGAGAGAGAGAGAGAGAGAGAGAGAGAGAGAGAGAGAGAGAGAGAGAGAGAGAGAGAGAGAGAGAGAGAGAGAGAGAGGAGAGAGAGAGAGAGAGAGAGAGAGAGAGATTAATCACAATATCCAAGAACCAAATCTGGATCCTGCAAAATCATCACTTATAAAACTAGACTAGATACTCAATTTAAAGTTCCAGTAAACACACCCAATTCAAACATATTATTGTAGAAGAAAAAAAAGGTAATATTAAATTCACAGAAATGGTTCTAAAAGATAAAAAAGAACAATTTTGTGAGCACATATAGAGCTAAGAAACACTTCAAAAGGCATATAATCTAATATCTATACTACCTACATATTAGCTAAGGTTATATTTAGTTATATTTCAATGCTTACCTATTTTCACCTCCTTGTCTATATCAGAGCCAATATACCCAGGTAAATTACATATTGGGATTTGTACTAAGGCAGGCATTGCTTTCTTCTTCTCTGTGACCTTGAAAATAAAAAATAAAAAAAAAAATTCATTAAGTTAATGTTATCTTAAAGTTTTTGAGCTCCATATCCCAATATATTCTTTTCATTCCAAGCAGCCTTAAGATGTTGTAAACTTTCCCCTTATTAGTTTTTTTCTAATTATTTTATGGCTTATGAGAACAGAAATCAGGCACAATTGCCAAAACCATGGCATAAATCATCTTCATTTTCACCTCTCAAGTACTGAAGCATTAACTGGAAAAACAGCAATTATATACTATCAATAGTGTGCAATTGTAGGTAATGCCTAAAAATATTGGTAATGATGTGGAGCATAGGAGGGCATTTGGGTACACACACAATAGAAACAGCCCACATCATTATGACAAGTTCTTTGGTGTCTCTTGCCTGAGTCGACCCAATAATACAAATGAGTATGCAAACGGAAAGGGGACACATAATTAGGAGAATATTCTCAATGCGAGGGAGAAAGGGAGACTATGATATGCCTTTTTGTAGTAGTTCTAAAGTGGAAGAAAACTCTTAGGAGAATTTCTTTTTATTGAACAATATGTCACCCCAATTAAGCCAACAAATGCCACAAGTGAACATTCAGGCAAGAGACATCAAGGCTATTTTATGCCCTGTCCATCCTCACCTTCCATTGTATGCTTTGAGGCAAGAGAGAAAAATAAACTGGGTGAGACTGCACACAATGGACTCCATTATCCCTTGTAGCTGCTACTTATGATATGCAGAGTTATAAGGTATAGTCTTTTTCCAAAACAACCTCCTTTATATCTATCAATTAACCTCGACATAATAAATTACACACTACAAATTCCACAATTCCCGGTATATACAGTATCTTTTAATTATTGTAGTGGCGAAGCTTACATAAAATTTGTAACTGCTAGTACATAGTAAAAGACATTTATATTGCATACATCTCTCCACCACAATAAAATCTTATTCCTAATAACAAAACCCATGCTTTGCATGTAAAGAGTTGTAATAATTCTAACACAAACACTTATCAGTTCTGTATATAAAAGACTTTTGATACAATATATGGAAAAAAACATTACTCCTTACCATGGTCTTTCTTTCAGTAGCTAATGATTCTGGTAAACTATTTTCTTCCTTCTTAATGACAACTGCATCCTCCTCCATTATTTTGTCTTTGTCTTCAGAAGCTGACCCTACAGCAGATAAATGTTCTGTAATTTCATTTCTCAGCTGTTTTCTTTCTGCTTTCTCTCTCTCTGCTTCAGTTACTGGTTTCTTATTCTCTTCATTTAATTCAGAATCGCCACCCTCTTCCTCATCAATTCTCAAACCCTGCTCTTGGGACGAAGATGAGGAATCATCTACAGAGTCTTCTCGTTCTTCATGTTTTGGAGTTTCAGGAGTATTAGTATGACTCTCATTGAAGTCAATAATATAGCCCCCACTTCCTTCATTGGAATCACTCACCTCATCTTCACTTCTCTTGACTTCGCTCTCATGGCTAGCATCTGCAGCAGTACTAGCAATATCCATATCACTACTGATTTCTACCATTTTATTATTATTCTCTCTCTTTTCAAGAGTTTCACATACAGGCGAATTTACCTCACTGCTGGCACTAGGATCATTATCAACATCGCTATCATCATCTTCATCTTTAGTACCTTTACCTTCGCCAAGTGCACCAGCTTCTTCAGTATCATCACCTTCCCCAGACATACCAGTTCCTTCAGTACCTTCACTATGCACATCATCTGCTTCAGTACATTCACCTGGCAAATTGTTTTCTTCAGCTCCTTGATCATATGTATTAGCTTTATCTAAAAAGTTTTCCCCATTTTCACCATCCTCTTTGGGAGTCTTCACTTCCTCCTCCTCATCACCTGGTGAAATATCACCTAACATATCCTCATCATCACTGATAACATCAGTATTACCCTCCGAGTCATTTAATTCACTTTCATGCTCTATAAGATCTTCTATTTCTGCCTCAACCTCACCCAGGTCATCCATTTCCTCAGCACATTCACTTTCATCTGACTTAGCAATGTTGTCTTTATTCAAGAGTTCATGTTCATCGGGTTTTTTGGATATGGCCGAATCAGCCATAGAGTCCGGAGATGGAGCAGCAGCTTCCAGAGACACAGATGTTTCAGGCCTATTTTCTTCTTTTTCAATACTGATGTTTTTAGCAGGTTCTTCTTCATCGTCAGAGTCAAATATGCTGGGAATTCTCATCACGCGTCGCTTGTCCATGGCCGCTCTGTAACCAATCAGCTGTATATGTATACTAATAACATTAAGTATTATATCATACAGGTGTATCACTAATATACCATCATTACATTATAAAGCCATAAAAATTCATTAATTTTAATTCAATTCATTACATCCACATAGCTTTTATGTAGAATATAGCTTATAATATAATATGCAATCTGATAATAAAAAGGCTGAATCATCACAGAGGTATCATACAATTTGCATGTAAAACCATATCAGTAACTAAATACAAATTGTCAACTAGGGTATAAATATTCATCAAGCTTATTAAATTTATAAAATATACTCGAACATTTATACCTGCACAGGTGAATATATATTTGTAATAATAGTAAAGTACTGTAAAGAGTAAGTGAATATATTTAAAGAAAATATAATATCACTTATGAACTAAGACTGAGGAATTTCAGATATAAAACTTTTTCCATTGTTACTAAGGAAACATATGGACTGTGCTCCCCCCCCCCATCTTTCTGTTTACACATTAATATGCCACCTATTTAGAAGTTTGACATATGCAGAGTTCCTCAGTCTCGAACTGAATTGGGCTGCCTAAGATCTAACTCTGCATCTTATAACCACATGAGGCAATATTTCTTATAAAACATTCTGTTCCCAGTCATATTGTGTCTCCCTCCATAGCATTCATTCATAAAACACCACCCACTGACTTCAAAATCCAATTAGGGTGCTTTCTTTGACTACGAATCTCACTTGAAATTTAGGCCCCATTCCCCTAGCTTAGATGAATACCTTTTATTTTTGGTAATTTATTAATGTTAAATCCACTTAGATAAATTAATATTGTCTTAGATCAAGTTTTGAGCTATTCAAGCAAGCACATAATCAGCAGAAGTAGAGGTAAATCTAGGCCGTTACAAAAATACAATACATCAATGGCACTGATATGGTCTTTGGAGTAGGAAGAAGGTCAAGAACTACTTCTTCTGGTACTGACAACAGTAAAAGGATAAAAACACTGATGAGCCACAAGCATCCATTTAAAACCAACAAGAACTCCGAGTAACAGTCCAATAATTTCATTTTTTTTTGAGTGTGTCAAGGGGACAGGTAAGAAAACTTCCCTCATAAGGCCCAAGAACAAAGAAAACATTAAGACGAAGAAAAAGTAGAAGGCTAAGGGAATGATACACAATACGAAAAGGATTAGTGATATGACGATAGATCTACTTTTTTGAAGGAAGATAGGTTACAAGAATTAGGAGAGACAAAAGGAGGAAGAGTTCTAGAGTATGGAGGTGGATGGGAAGAAGCAGTCAATACACCATCGAATCCACGAGCTACAAATCTACAAACAGAACCTGTGAGACGAGGCTGTTTGGTGAGTGTTGCGCAGCCTCAGCAGTTGGGGAGGGATTCAACTCGCCAACTCATCAGATCAGCGATGGAAGTAGTAGCTATAAAAAAGAGAAAGGGATGATACCTTACAGCAAAAAGAAAAGAGAATCCAAATTAACAATAAGAGAAGGGTCATTAATGAGTCTGATGCCCTTAGATTCAACCCTATCAAGAAGGTGAGTGTAGAAGAAGCACCCCAACGGGAAGGATAAGGCCTTTGTAGATTTTAAGTACCTGAAAAGAGGAAAAGTAATGACGAAAATGAAACAGAGCCTCCAATACTTTGGATGGAGATTTAGAAATTTGGATTATATGTCTCCTCCAAGACAATTTAGAGCCTATCTGGATTCCTAATAAGCTAGTAGAATTAAGAGGGTAAATTTCCTTAGTTTTAAAGACAATAGGGCTATCAGGAGGAGAAGATAAAGAGATAGCCAGAAACAGTGCCTTGGAGGCATTAAATTTAACTATATTTTGGGTGCCCCACTCAGATACCTTCTGGAAATCGGAGTTGAAAGTAGAAGAAAGAGTGACACGAAACTGATTATGAGTAGCAGATAAAGGTTGTGAAAAGAAGGCACAGGAAAAATGAAGGATAGAATCATCGGTGATGGTGTGCAGAAGAGAGGAGGATGGGGACTGAAGCAGATCATTGATGAAGAGAAAGAACCAAGTAGGTGAAAGAACAGAGCCCTGTGGAACACCACTGGTACAGGGAACGTGCTAGATATTGCATCATCAGCAACCACAAATATGAAAAGGTAAGAAAGAAAATTGTAAATCGGTCAGAAAGAAAATTGTAAATAAGAGAATAAGGCTCTGTTTGGCCAACAGAGCCTTGTGGCAGACTATCATAAGCCTTAAGAGATATCAAGAGCAAAAACAAAGGATTCCCTATAGTTCCATGGAGAAGATGACCATACATGCGTAAATATAGGACAGGAGGTCACTGGTGGATCTTGCCTTGTAGTTGCCGTACTGGTGACTGGAGATAAGCGAATTAGATTTAAGACATTTCAAGAAGTGAGAAATGAGCAAAATTTTGAATACTTAAGTGATAGCAGAGTTTAGGGCAATATGTCAGTAGTTGGAAGGAATATAGCTGTCACTCTTCCTAGGAACAGGTTGAACTAGAGCATGCTTCCAACATGAAGGATAGATACTGACTGATAGAGTGAGGTGAAAAAGACGGCAAACCACGTGAGCCAGTTTATCTGCAAACTCCTAAAGGAACATTGCAGGGGTACCATCGGGTCCAGATGCTTAGTTCATCTTTAGAGAGCGAAGAACCTTATAAATTTTGTGTGAAGAAAGAATAAAGGAGGGCACAGGGTTAGAGAGGGGTAAAGTACGAGGAACAGGTACGCTGGAATCACTTACGAAAGAGTTGGCAGAAAAATAAGAGCCAAGGAGAGTGGCTTTGTTAGTGGGAGAGCAAACTGTAGATCCATCAGAACAAATGAGAGGGGGAAAGCTGGAGTTACAGAAGTTTTTGGCTAAGGACCAGAAACATTTACCAGTGGGAGAGGAGTTAAGGTCATCAACTTTCCTTCTTGGAAAGGAAGCTTTAGCCCTTCGAAACTGAGCAGTACAACCATTCCTAGCTGTAATAAAAGCAGAGCGAGTTAAATAAGAAGGAGAGGTTGGACGAACAGTAAGCCCGATCCCTGGCCTGAATAGCCATGGAGCAGGCACGAACAAACCAAAGATTAGGGGGAGACAAATTTTTCATTGAGGAGGGAATGATCACCTCCATTCCTCAAGTTATGATCTCAGCAACTTTTAGGGTACCTAATCAAGGTTGCGTGTCCAAAAGCAATAGTCATCCCATGGGAAGTCAGAGAGAAAGTTATGAAAATAATCATGGTAGGTGCACTGAAAGTGCCAATGGCTTTGCTGAGTAGAAAGAATTGATGGAGGGGGAGAGAAAATAGAAGAGACTGATATCAATGAGTGGTCAGATTTACCAAGAGAGGAAAGTACAGAATATAAGTAGCTTGAAGGACTAAAAGTAAGAATAGGTCAAGAGTGTTACCTGCATGTTCATGGCTAACAGGAACAGGAATAAGACTTTTGATAGTTTGCTCCAGATAATGAGCAATGGAGAAAGCAAGGGCCTCACTTCCTCCCACATCAGTGTGAGAAGAATTAAGCCACTCACTGTGGTGTACACTAAATTCTCCAAGAAAGAGAACTTCAGCATGTGGGTGAGAAGAGAGCAAGGACTCATAGCAAGAGGACAGGTAATCAAAGAAACACACAGAGTCAGTGGAGTTAGGACAGCAGTAGCAAAAACAAAGAAATATAGTGGTAGTGGAGAGATAGATCTCTAGTCAGAGAGCATCAAAATCAGGAGATTCAAGGTCCATGAGCCTTGTAATATGTGTGTTAGCATTGCAGTAGGCACAGACCCCACCTCTGGAACGGAAAGAAGAATACAGGTAATAGTGAGAGATTTGAAGTGGGTCAGGGGAAGCATGGCTAGACAGCTGGATTTCAGAAGAAGGAACAGCTTAGGGAGGGATGTATCCAAGTGCTGTTCCACAGATGCATGATTGGAGTTCAGACCACGAATGTTAGAAAAGTGGAGAGTGAAAGAGGCAGATTTATCAAGGTAAGTATGAAAGAGGCAGATCTATCAAAGAGGTGCAAGATTAAAGGCAGAGCCATTACTACCACTAAGGGTGTCTACTCTCATGCCAATAGTGGAGTCAACAAAATTCCCAGAGTCTTTGTGCCCCTCTATGCCGGGTACTGGGGGCTATAAGCTATGGACATTCCATGATTATAGTAAAAATGAGGAAAAAGAGAGCAAAAAGAAACAGAGATGGGGAGTGTTGCAGCTAGCGACTGAGATGGGGAGTGTTGCAGCTAGGAACAGAGATGAGGAGTGTTGCAGCTAGCCATATGTACTTGAATAGTGCAAGAATATTCTGTGTAAATGTAAGCATAAGGAAAGAAGTGTGCCTAAAGGAAGACTTTCCCTGGAGCTGTCTAAGCCAGTCCTGGTTTCGTAGTATTTCAACGGGCGAGTGGTGAAGCAGAATAATGTTGCACCCCTTGAAAAGCAGGTTTTATAGTGAAGGTATAATAATCAACAACCACATTTCATTAACTGTGCATGATGGATTGTAAATGAAAACGTCTATACTCCAAAGTTATTATTTATATAAGGTGCAAAAGTAAAATTCCTTGCTAAAATAAGTATCCAAGTTATTTTATATTCTGTTTCCATAGCTCCCTAAGCATAGTCCATAAACCCACAATTGGAGATTATCCCTGAACCTTGCTAGGGTTCCGTCAGCCCCAAGTTTAAACTGAACTACAGTACAGTACTCCAAAAACTAGTTAAAATTCCAAGAAAATCCCGTTTGGCACAGGTACTTCCCTTAAAAGCCAAATATCCTCCCCTTACTAGATTTATCAAGGCCTTAACATCTTTTAAGTTTATATAGCTGTAAAGGTGTAATAATAATGCTGCACACCTTGAAAAATAGTTTTTAGTGATGGCATAAACGGCTCCTCTCAGTCTACAGTACTCCCAATCAAAGTGTCATCAAGGTTATAACACCATATATTTGGTAAGATTCTTGCAGGTCATTGGTTTCTTAAGATCTGATTGGCAGGACTATTAACATATTGCAGACTATTACCTAGTTCTATGTTTGATATGTCACCCAAGATGAATATTTAAGCTTTTTACACAATTATGAAAATATTTTGACAACCACTATTGAATATCAGCTTAAGTAGCCTATATCGAAAGTGCCCATTACATTCTATATTAACTAAGAAAAGTTGTTTATTCATAATACCTAAAAAAGTATATAATACAAGCATGGGTCTTCATAGGAGAGAGCGATCACAGTGTACAGTACCTGAATTTATATTCAACACCTATAATGAAAAGTGTAACAGGTCAAAAAGTATTTTTGTATGACAGCTGAAATATCCCAGGAATGGAAGGATACATATCAGTCCTTAATAGGAATAGAGGATAAGCGGAAATTTTTTAAGGAGAAGCTCCAAGAAATAGAAAATAAGCATTTTCCAGTTAAAATGTGTAGTGAAGAATATGCACTAAAAAAAGGGTTACACTTCACTGGATCAACAGACACAAAAAGCTACAAGGACAAAACATCGTCATTGGCAGAGGTACTTTGAAATAGAGATCCAAATAAATATAGTCTACACAAGACAACGTAATAAAGTGAGAAAGCTGACCAGGGGAACTCAGGGGGAATATGGATATAAGGTAGCTAGAGATGCAAAACAAAATCTGAAGAAGTTCTGACATTATGTGAAGAGTAAATTGAAAACCACTGGTGAGATTGCAAACCTACGAACAGAGGTGAACAGTAAGAAAGATTTTGTTAGAACAGATAGAAAAAAGGCTCGCACATTTTCTGAATTCTTTAACCAAGTATTTACTAAGGAGCCTAATATAAGCAATACATTGGCTCCGGTGTCTACTTACACCAAACCTATTGCAGAGTTACTGATCACCAAAGTAGAAGTTAAGAGATGCCCCCGAAAGATGAAAATAGACAAATCTCCCGGCCCTGACTATATTCACTCTCGGATTCTTTACAAGTTGAGGGAAGAACTATCTGAAGTTCTGGATGACATGTATAACAAATCACTTGTAGAAGGAGAGCTGCCTTTGGATTGGATGACTGCTAACATGAGTGCAATATATAAGAAAGGCAATAAAGCTGAAACTTGTAATTACCATCAAGTGAGCTTGACTAGCGTTGTATATAAGATCATAGAAACAATACTAAGTGAACATATAATGAAACATGTGATAAAGAATGGGCTTTTAACAACAAAAAATTTGGTTTCATATCAGGTAGGTCAATTGTTCTCCAAATGCTACAGGTGATGGATGAATGGGTCAGACCTATTGACGAAGGGGAAGTAGTGGATGTAATTTAATGGACTTCCAAAAAGCATTTAATAAGGTGCTTCATCGGCGACTTCTGCAGTAACTAATTGGCTATGGTATCACAGGATAATATATACAGTATAATCGGATTGAGAGCTTCTTAACCAAGAGGAAACAACAAGTTCATATTGAAGGAAGATATTCAGATTGAGCAGAGGTTTCTATTGGGATTCCATCAGGCAGTGTGTTGGGACCAGTCCTCTTTTTTCTGTTTATTAAAGATCTTCCCAAAAGTGAATTCGTAGACAACACTAAAGTTTTTAGAAGGATCAGCAAGATCAAGAAATGTTACAAGGGGACCTCAACAGCTCCAAAAGTGGTCAGAAGATAATCTCCTTCCTTTTCACCTACACAAATGCAAATATCTTAAGATAAGTAGCAGTCACAGGGCATCAGAGGATATTGAATATTACCTTGGAAAATAGAGAGCTAGCTAAGAGAGGAGGTAAAATTATGAAAGATACATATGAGAAGGCTCTAGGAATAACAACTGACAGTCACTTATCATTTGAAGCTCACATACATGAAAAAGTAAATAAGAATAATCAGATTATGGGCATGATAAGATGTATGTTCATACCTCTGGACATTCCACCAATGGGTAGTTTACAGTTCAGCGGTGCATGCCGCTCAACGACCTCATCCCTTCACTCGGGTAAGTAGTTCGACCCTAACCTGACCTCGACCCGCCACCCACGGTCGACCGTCAGTCATTCTAGTTCAGACTTTTCAATTAGTTAACATTTAGGTTAGGTTAGGTTCTAGTCAGAGCATATTGCCATCTATTGGTAGGTTTTGACTAGAGAATTGTTGGAAAATTGGTATGCCCCGCTAAACTGTAGGTGTTCTCATTCCAACATTTAGATGCCTTTTTAAGTCGATGGACAGATCGCACTTGAATATGTCCAGTCAGTATGGTCTTCTTGTGAAAAGAAAGCTATACAGGCAGTAGAAAATGTATTACGAAGAGCATCAATATAAACACCAGAACTAAAGAATCTTACATATTCGGAAAGATTGTGGGTACATATTAGAGATGGTAATTCAATAATAGGCATACGAAACAATTTTTTTACTATCCTAACTAAAAACACTTACCCAACCTCTTGGCCAGGGTGCTTCGCCCCCCTGGAACCCCCCATCTTACTATCCTAACTAAAAACACTTACCTAACCCCTTGGATAGCGGGGACGAGATCTACCGCTTGAAAAGCGAGGTCACGTATTTTGTGTTTTGTTTCATCTCTTTCTCTGGGAGTTGAATCGACTTTATCTAAAGGATATGCCCGTTTGATGAGTTCGAGAAACGCTTTAAACGGACATTCAACATCAATTAGATATCTTTTTTTTATGCAATACATCGGGAAATAAGTGTTATAGAGGGTCTTAACAGTACCACTTCTAGGTAGAACATTTCCTTTCAAAACACGGCAAGTAGATTCAATAGTACTTTTGTGGATGTTTTTGTCGTTAGGATCTACGAAATGAAGTGAATGAGTTATATTAAGATGATCTTTAAAATGTTGGCTCAATGTATGATATGCTTCCCAACAATCTGAAATGACTATGGAATCTGGACGGATATTTTCGATTAATATTGGAAGCAGAGTTTCAGTTGATATGTCGGGAACCACTTGAAAAAAGGTGTCCTTTGTAACGAGATCAATACCACCTAAAACCCAACAACCGTCTACACTCTTTCCCTTGTTATATTTTCTTTTGCCGAATTTGGACTCGTCAATTTCGACAAAGTGTCCTGGTCCTCCGATTTTGCGATTGTCTTTCACCAAAATGTCAAGACAAACTTCACGGCAAAAATTGTACCAATCGACGATTGTATTGGGCGAACTGATTTTCAATGTCATTTGCATATATTTCTGAGGAAGTTCGTGAATCCATCCATGAATAAGAAATAAAATTGTTCTAATATCCAGATGTGAGCGAGAGAAGAAAGAGCCATTTCTAATAGCAATTCGTTTTCTACATTTCCTCTGACCGCATCGCCAAACATAACTATCTTTATCTTTCACGAGACTAACTTTTCCTTCTTTACACTGTTCACACTGACCACTAAAATCGCCTAAAAGGCCATTTTCCATGAGATAAAGATGGAATTCATATGGATCATCACATAATTTAACCAAATCGTTAATTGTCACGGGATTTGCAGCAGCAAATTGAACGTGGGAAGGGTGGGAGCACGCCATGTTAATTGAAAAGCCTGAACTAAAATAACTGAGGGTCGACCGAGGGTGGCGGATCGAGATCAGGTTAGAGTCGAACTACTTACCTGAGTGGAGGGTTGTGGTCGTTGAGCGGCATGCCCCGCTAAACTGTAAACTACACCAAACAAAAGAGGGTATGCATCACACTCACGTTAAAACACAATATTAGAATAATTTTCGTATGGAGGATAAATTCCTACGCAAATACTGTCGGCACAATACTTGTTTGTTTACAATTGCAGTCGTTTCATGCCAGCGACTTCACGCGAGACTCAGGAGAACTGTGTGGAAATACTACAAGCATAAAACGCATTGTATGCAACAGGATAACTTTACTAGGTGCTAGTTTGACCTATTATCTACAAGGAAAAAATATCAACACCGTAGATATTCCATCGATTAATAGCACGTACCTCGAATACAAATGCTAAATAGAGGTTAGATTATAGATCACAATATAAAGTGTAGATCGCATACCAAAGTAGATTCAAGACACGTAGCGAACAGGACATTATTCAGTGACATGGTAAACACACACACACATAATATATTATATATATATATATATATATATATATATATATATATATATATATATATATATATATATATAAGCACATTACATATGTGAAAACATGAATCTTTTTTTTTACCCCGACCGGGACTTGAACTTACGACATACAATTGCTAAGTCAAGGCGCTACCAACCACACCACAAAGGTTAATAGGAAACAGACCGTATAGCTTATA
>JAXCGZ010002501.1:0-17500 GCA_037179515.1 Halocaridina rubra
TATATATATATATATATATATATATATATATATATATATATATATATATATATATATATATATATATATTATATATATATATATATATATATATATATATATATATATATATATATATATATATATATATATATATATATATATATATATATATATATATATATATATATATATATATATATATATATATATATATATATATATATATATATATATATATATATATATATATATATATATATATATATATATATATATATATATATATATATATATATATATATATATATATATATATATATATATATATATATATATATATATATATATATATATATATATATATATATATATATATATATATATTATATATATATATATATATATATATATATATATATATATATATATATATATATATATATATATATATATATATATATATATATATATATATATATATATATATATATATATATATATATATATATATATATATATATATATATATATATATATATATATATATATATATATATATATATATATATATATATATATATATATATATATATATATATATATATATATATATATATATATATATATATATATATATATATTATATATATATATATATATATATATATATATATATATATATATATATATATATATATATATATATATATATATATATATATATATATATATATATATATATATATATATATATATATATATATATATATATATATATATATATATATATATATATATATATATATATATATATATATATATATATATATATATATATATATATATATATATATATATATATATATATATATATATATATATATATATATATATATATATATATATATATATATATATATATATATATATATATATATATATATATATATATATATATATATATATATATATATATATATATATATATATATATATATATATATATATATATATATATATATATATATATATATATATATATATATATATATATATATATATATATATATATATATATATATATATATATATATATATATATATATATATATATATATATATATATATATATATATATATATATATATAATATATATATATATATATATATATATATATATATATATATATATATATATATATATATATATATATATATATATATATATATATATATATATATATATATATATATATATATATATATATATATATATATATATATATATATATATATATATATATATATATATATATATATATATATATATATATATATATATATATATATATATATATATATATATATATATATATATATATATATATATATATATATATATATATATATATATATATATATATATATATATATATATATATATATATATATATATATATATATATATATATATATATATATATATATATATATATATATATATATATATATATATATATATATATATATATATATATATATATATATATATATATATATATATATATATATATATATATATATATATATATATATATATATATATATATATATATATATATATATATATATATATATATATATATATATATATATATATATATATATATATATATATATATATATATATATATATATATATATATATATATATATATATATATATATATATATATATATATATATATATATATATATATATATATATATATATATATATATATATATATATATATATATATATATATATATATATATATATATATATATATATATATATATATATATATATATATATATATATATATATATATATATATATATATATATATATATATATATATATATATATATATATATATATATATATATATATATATATATATATATATATATATATATATATATATATATATATATATATATATATATATATATATATATATATATATATATATATATATATATATATATATATATATATATATATATATATATATATATATATATATATATATATATATATATATATATATATATATATATATATATATATATATATATATATATATATATATATATATATATATATATATATATATATATATATATATATATATATATATATATATATATATATATATATATATATATATATATATATATATATATATATATATATATATATATATATATATATATATATATATATATATATATATATATATATATATATATATATATATATATATATATATATATATATATATATATATATATATATATATATATATATATATATATATATATATATATATATATATATATATATATATATATATATATATATATATATATATATATATATATATATATATATATATATATATATATATATATATATATATATATATATATATATATATATATATATATATATATATATATATATATATATATATATATATATATATATATATATATATATATATATATATATATATATATATATATATATATATATATATATATATATATATATATATATATATATATATATATATATATATATATATATATATATATATATATATATATATATATATATATATATATATATATATATATATATATATATATATATATATATATATATATATATATATATATATATATATATATATATATATATATATATATATATATATATATATATATATATATATATATATATATATATATATATATATATATATATATATATATATATATATATATATATATATATATATATATATATATATATATATATATATATATATATATATATATATATATATATATATATATATATATATATATATATATATATATATATATATATATATATATATATATATATATATATATATATATATATATATATATATATATATATATATATATATATATATATATATATATATATATATATATATATATATATATATATTATATATATATATATATATATATATATATATATATATATATATATATATATATATATATATATATATATATATATATATATATATATATATATATATATATATATATATATATATAATATATATATATATATATATATATATATATATATATATATATATATATATATATATATATATATATATATATATATATATATATATATATATATATATATATATATATATATATATATATATATATATATATATATATATATATATATATATATATATATATATATATATATATATATATATATATATATATATATATATATATATATATATATATATATATATATATATATATATATATATATATATATATATATATATATATATATATATATATTATATATATATATATATATATATATATATATATATATATATATATATATATATATATATATATATATATATATATATATATATATATATATATATATATATATATATATATATATATATATATATATATATATATATATATATATATATATATATATATATATATATATATATATATATATATATATATATATATATATATATATATATATATATATATATATATATATATATATATATATATATATATATATATATATATATATATATATATATATATATATATATATATATATATATATATATATATATATATATATATATATATATATATATATATATATATATATATATATATATATATATATATATATATATATATATATATATATATATATATATATATATATATATATATATATATATATATATATATATATATATATATATATATATATATATATATATATATATATATATATATATATATATATATATATATATATATATATATATATATATATATATATATATATATATATATATATATATATATATATATATATATATATATATATATATATATATATATATATATATATATATATATATATATATATATATATATATATATATATATATATATATATATATATATATATATATATATATATATATATATATATATATATATATATATATATATATATATATATATATATATATATATATATATATATATATATATATATATATATATATATATATATATATATATATATATATATATATATATATATATATATATATATATATATATATATATATATATATATATATATATATATATATATATATATATATATATATATATATATATATATATATATATATATATATATATATATATATATATATATATATATATATATATATATATATATATATATATATATATATATATATATATATATATATATATATATATATATATATATATATATATATATATATATATATATATATATATATATATATATATATATATATATATATATATATATATATATATATATATATATATATATATATATATATATATATATATATATATATATATATATATATATATATATATATATATATATATATATATATATATATATATATATATATATATATATATATATATATATATATATATATATATATATATATATATATATATATATATATATATATATATATATATATATATATATATATATATATATATATATATATATATATATATATATATATATATATATATATATATATATATATATATATATATATATATATATATATATATATATATATATATATATATATATATATATATATATATATATATATATATATATATATATATATATAATATATATATATATATATATATATATATATATATATATATATATATATATATATATATATATATATATATATATATATATATATATATATATATATATATATATATATATATATATATATATATATATATATATATATATATATATATATATATATATATATATATATATATATATATATATATATATATATATATATATATATATATATATATATATATATATATATATATATATATATATATATATATATATATATATATATATATATATATATATATATATATATATATATATATATATATATATATATATATATATATATATATATATATATATATATATATATATATATATATATATATATATATATATATATATATATATATATATATATATATATATATATATATATATATATATATATATATATATATATATATATATATATATATATATATATATATATATATATATATATATATATATATATATATATATATATATATATATATATATATATATATATATATATATATATATATTTATATATATATATATATATATATATATATATATATATATATATATATATATATATATATATATATATATATATATATATATATATATATATATATATATATATGTTATATAAGATATATATATATATATATATATATATATATATATATATATATATATATATATATATATATATATATATATATATATATATATATATATATATATATATATATATATATATATATATATATATATATATATATATATATATATATATATATATATATATATATATATATATATATATATATATATATATATATATATATATATATATATATATATATATATATATATATATATATATATATATATATATATATATATATATATATATTATATATATATATATATATATATATATATATATATATATATATATATATATATATATATATATATATATATATATATATATATATATATATATATATATATATATATATATATATATATATATATATATATATATATATATATATATATATATATATATATATATATGTATATATATATATATATATATATATATATATATATATATATATATATATATATATATATATATATATATATATATGTTTTTATATATATATATATATATATATATATATATATATATATATATATATATATATATATATATATATATATATATATATATATATATATATGTATATATATATATATATATATATATATATATATATATATATTATATATATGTTTTTTAAGATATATATATATATATATATATATATATATATATATATATATATATATATATATATATATATATATATATATATATATATATATATATATATATATATATATATATATATATATATGTTTTATACATCATACATACATACATACATACATACATACATACATACATACATACATACATACATACATACATACATACATACATACATACATACATACATACATACATACATACATACATACATACATACATACATACATACATACATACATACATACATACATACATACATACATACATACATACATACATACATACATACATACATACATACATACATACATACATACATACATACATACATACATACATACATACATACATACATACATACATACATACATACATACATACATACATACATACATACATACATACATACATACATACATACATACATACATACATACATACATACATACATACATACATACATACATACATACATACATACATATATATATATATATATATATATATATATATATATATATATATATATATATATATATAATGTGTTTATATGTATATATGTGTATATGTATGAATGTGTGTATGAATTCTTAAAGAAATATCATTATAAAATATGAACTAAGTTTTTAATCATTCGTGATGAATTTTATGCTTATCGAATCGATAGTAACTTTTATATATCCAGCTGACTGACTACTCATAGTAAGTATATATACGAATTCAATAAAAAAAAATGAAAACATCCATTCGTCTCTGCCTGATAGCTCGGTGAGGGAATGAAGAAAAGCCGTATAAAAAGAGAACAAAAGGGAATTTTCAGCATGATTTGATCATTCTTTTGATGCTATTGATATCACGTGTGCAAAGAGGAAAAAGAAAATAATAATAGAAAATAAGTCTCACCTTTCATTACTGGCGACTGGGACCAAGCGTGAAATTAGGATATTGTACCATAAATGATGTCATGAAAAGAGATAGTGAGTTGTTGAGAGAGAGAGAGAGAGAGAGAGAGAGAGAGAGAGAGAGAGAGAGAGAGAGAGAGAGAGAGAGAGAGAGAGAGAGAGAGAGAGAGAGAGAGAGAGAGAGAGAGAGAGAGAGAGAGAGAGATTTTTATCTTTCGAAGGAGTACCTGGAATTATATCCCTATGTTATACACACGCATATACACACACATGTATACACACACATACACGCGCACACACTCATGCACACACACACGCACAAACACACACACACACACACTCATACACCAGCAATAAATACATCCAAAATTAGTTCATGGGACCTTAATAAGTCTTGAAGGAAGTAGACCCAAAAGAGGCAATGAAATGATTGTAATTAAAGAGTACCGAAAGTGGCCCAACAGAAAGAGACGTATTAGAAAATAATCTTACATTTTTGCTTATACAAATGAACGTAACTATATTTTTCCACCAAAAGTTATGTAAATAAGAAAAAGACGTCACATTTAAAACCTGATAATGGCCACGAAGAGGTGAATAAATTCTGGTTAAAAATAAAAGAAATTAACATTAACAAACGTGAAATTTGAAATAGCAAGAAAAAATATATACCTTTTATTCTAATTGCTTTTAAAAACAAATTATATATTTACAGCTATCAAATATAAGTACTGTAAATTTGTTTTTAAATTACTTTCGGCCATGGATGTAATAATTATGCTGTATTGGATACATTAAAGCATTATGCAAAATCTGTTTTGAACTGTGACACCTTTGGGAACATGTTAGTTAAATCCGGTTAGGCTAATGCTTTTATGATTAAAAAAATCTTTTTATCTTGCATTTGCTGCGTGATGTAATTCTCTTCATTAATAGCGCAACAAATGTTAGGGGAGGAAAACATTTCTGGAAATTATTAAATAGCTCTTTAGTCCTTATGTATATTTCGCTTACGACTCCTGAAAATACGTTACTAGTCAAAATTCTCTCAATCTATCTATATACCATTCTATCTATATCTATCTATCTATCTCAATAATGATATGTAATATTCCTGGCAGCTTGACCTGTTCTATGTAAATATTTTTAGGCAGTAGTGAATAGGTCCAGTTTTAGTCACCTAAGCTCATTATAATCAGTATTTTGAGGCCTTTGGAAGCAATGTCATTCTCAGGTGGAAAAACGCGTTGTGAGAATATTTTATACGCTACTGACCTGGACTATCGTTAGTCATAAAGGGACACTAGGCTATTCATTTGCAGAATTTCTCCCTTGTAAGCCATTGATCCATGCGAAGAGAAATGGAAGAGAACATTGAATTTTGCTGAATGGATCCTAATTAGTCCCGGCTCAAGTTCTGAATCGTTTTCCCGAGTATGCTGCACACACACAGGCATAATTATATTATGCGATATGGGAATAAATTGTTATAGCATTGTAGTGAATTATTTATTTGCTAAATACGCATGATTTAGAAGATGAATTTAGAGATTAATATGATAATGAATCAGTTAGAGTTACCATAATAACATCATTGGTATTCTGATTTGATAAACGTGACAAGACTGCAAGGATTACATGGCTCATTGCAAGGGGGGGGGGTGCAAGAAGGGGAAAGATTAAGTACCACTAACGATATTGTGAAATGCACCTTATTTTGTTGCTAATGAGGAATATTGATGCCTTTTTACCCATAGAAAATATGGAAAAATTTAATTTAAACTTTTAATGTAATTTCTAATGATAATATTCTGGGAGAAAAGGGAAGCAAATGAAATAAAAGACTCACTATATGTTCATTTCCGAAAGGAATAATTTTATTCTTTTTTATATGCGACCATTGCTTTGAAATGGAAATAGGAAAACATTTTCAAAAGTCTTTCATGCTAATAGATGAGAAAAATGACTATTTCTACCGGGTCCGTAAATGAAATTCCTTTGATGCTGTTATTAAAAAATAAATAAATAAAAGGTAGCGGCATGAAATAAAATGGATGCTTCTCATTCCGTGAACTGGAAGTGTATAAAGGCTTCTTGAGGTTATATAATTATATTCTGTACTTGTTTTATATATTATTTTTTATTTGTTCAATCTTTCATCAATATACGGAAGTATGTGCGACAGAGATCTTCATGTTATATCATTAGTAAAAATGTAAACAAGCTCTTTCATTGGGAACTGCGCAGTCGCGCGCTATAGATATAATTCCCTTCAAAGTGAATATAAGTAAGTTAATTATTTTTATTATTATTATTATTATTATTATTATTATTATTATTATTATTATTATTATTATTATTATTATTATTATTAATGAGTAAGGGAATCACTCATTTACTGCATAAACTGCTGAAAACAATGAAAAGGTGAGATTAGTATTTCGGGATATTTTATTATATATGACACCACCTTTATGTTTTCAGTGTGATATCTCTTTGCATCTATGCAAATTACTTCAGCTCCCTCATCAGGACATTAAGTAGAAATAAATGATAGTGCTATGAAACTCTATAAGTTTATTAGATATGACTATATATGACAATACTTCCCAATTACACTCTCTATGCATTCACCTACTCTAGATTTTAAAACCACCTTCATCACATTCCTTCCGAAACTCTCCACACACACTCGTTCAAATCTTTCCCTAACCCCTCACTTTTCTCTTTACCAGGACCATACGCGCTGACAACCACCCATACATCACATTCAAGTCTCATTTAGCCACACAATCCTGGATAAAGTTTTTTTTTTTCTTCTAAACTCAATACAGTTCTTACACATCTCATCACGTATCAGCAGAGGAACTCCTCTTGTTCGCCCTCCAAAACTAATGACTTACCTCTCTCAAGCTGAACCTCACCTTTTCCTTTATATTTTGTTTCACTCAATGTTAACGCATCCTTCTTCTCACATACATGCTACCAATCTTCGCTCTTTCGCTCTCGCCCTTTTTACAACCACGCAAGTTCAAAAATTCATTGGATTCTGCTTTCTGAATATATAGAAAATTCAATAAGGGGGATTCTCAGTCCCTTTGCTCCTTCCCATTAATCGACTTTTACGACAAGTAGGGTAGCACGGAGGTGGTATTCTAGCCCTCCCACTCTAGGAGCAAAAAAAAAGAAAAAAGAAAATGAGAAGCAAAAGAGGAGAAGAAAAGAATGATATAAATACTGTACTGTACAGCCGGAGCTTGGGGGGGGGGGTGTTATAGTATGTTACACGTTATATTATGGCTACGGGGAAAACGTAATATTCTTTATTTCAATATTTAATGACAGTTTGCATTCCTATAAACCTAGCTTTATAATATGCGACATAGGGTAATCCTGATTTTATTTTTTGTTGATAATATGAATTTACATACTTATTTTACAAGGATCCTTCCTCCTATTTGTAATGAAAAATCTCACCCATTAAGTACCAGTGTATCTGTTCAAAGAGAGTTTATATATATATATATATATATATATATATATATATATATATATATATATATATATATATATATATATATATATATATTTTTTTTTTTTTTTTTTTTTTTTTTTCCAGTAATCACATGTACATTCTGTAACTCAACCTCCTTTCCTAGTTTCCAGCAGTTCTGTTTCATGATAGGGCAGCTAGAACGCTTTGATAACATATCCCTACCTCGGAGAAGTAAATATTACAAAGTAATCTGGAATATGTCATTTGTAATTCTTCAAACGACAAGAAAATCATTTTGAATTCCAATGGGTTTCCGAGAATTGGCAGTCGTCATTTTCTCCCCCTTTCACTTTTGCTTTTTTAAGACAAGAGGAGTTAAACACGTTCACTGTCTGAGGTCATGACTTCTGATAACGGTATATAAGAATCATGATGTTTCGTGTGAAAACTGAAAAACAGGGCTTGAGATGTGATTATTTAGAAATAGAGCTTAATCGCATGTTCCCCTCGGTAAATAGCCCCCTCCCTTTGCATATTTATGTGTGCACATTAGCTGCATAACTATTTCTATGTTATCTCTTCAAGAATGAGATCACTGTATTAGAATTTGTGAAGGGGAATGAATCCCATTGTTTTTTTTACCTGTTGGTGATAAAAATACGTCATTTTGTTGTAATCTTAGTTGTAATTATTAGGTATGTTATGAGCCCTTGCGATTGTGTTTTTCTTGCAAATAAACAATATTAAGACTAATTGACAATATATAACCCTTAATTATTCATTGTTTCGAGGTAATTTCCTTAATTATGAGTATTATTACCAGATCTCCAATTGTGAATATGATTAAACGTGTTTTTATCTCTAGAGAGAAATAAGAAAGGTCACCCTTCATATTTCATGGACTTTTATCTCCATATTAGTTAGTTTCTTCCGTGTTTTCTTAGTTGTAGTGGAGAAAATTTATAACGTTAATAATAATAGGAACCTCGAAGCACATTTGTACTCATCTTTGTGTGTGTTGAAGTGCTAGCTCATTATAATAGCACACAGTTGCTGCACGCATAGGTTGTGTGTGTATGGATGTGTCATCTCTTTGATATTTAGCTTTTCTGGCTATGTAAAACTTCCATTTACTGTGTCCTGTAGTAGGTTGGCCCATGGCATCATCTGCCCGTTGCGATACTACTGCGGAAGTGTCTTGTGGACTTAAATAAGACTGTCCAGGACAGTTCGATGTTAGAAGTCCTCCTTCAGTTATAGTTTTCTTTTTTTGCCTACATCAACACCGGATATTCTTAGATACTCGTTACACATGTCTTGTTATCCCTTCACATCTGACATGTCACAATACCCCCCATTTCCTGTTTTCCTTTATGTTTTCATCGTGCCCAGGCCCGATGAGGGTAGACTTTTTTTATTTATTTTGTGTGGCCCGTCCTGCTGTTACAATCATAAAAAAAAAAAAACATAGAGAAAGCCTTTATTCGAACCACGTGCGTCACCCTCCATATTGTTTTTCTTTTTCACCAACCAGGAATCTTGTGTTTATTATTCCGTATTAATTATATAATTATTATATTTGTTAATAATAGTTATATTGTTAATATATTTATTTGCGTAAGTTGCTTATTTGGATATCTCCATATTTATTTGTGTATTTATGTACTGGAATAGTGTCATACCGACTTTCTTGATTTTAGCGTTTTTTTTTCCTTCTGTTATAAAAATACTCTTCATCCCTTTTCCCAGTAGCATTGCACATCATCGTAGTGCGTCAGTTCTCATTCAATTCTTATTTTCTATTTAAATATTCATCATAGTCCATAATATAATCATGTCATATTAATGCTACTTTTGTTGCTTAAAACTTTATATTCTTCTGAGAAGATGAACAATCATACAATGTGCAGAAACTGAGCACACCTTCGTTGTTTATTCGCATGTTCTCGTATTGTGCATCTCTCTCTCTCTCTCTCTCTCTCTCTCTCTCTCTCTCTCTCTCTCTCTCTCTCTCTCTCTCTCTCTCTCTCTCTCTCGTTTCCTTTCCTTTACTTCTTGTGTAGTTTTCCCTCATACTTTGCTCTTCCCTTTCTTTCTCTTTCTCCAGTTACTAATTCTCCTACTTGCTCTTAATTCCTCACTCTTGGAAATGTCTTTGTCGAAGGTCATTGCAAGGGTATTTTTATTTGCAGTTTTATCGGCTTCGAGATCGCAATTCATGAAGAACTAGAATTCTTTATTTCAAGATATAGAGATTCTATGTCATTGAGGTGTGAAGATTTTTTAGATTCGGTGAGAATTTATGTATTTTGTTCGAGTAGATTTAGTATATACTGGGAGTATGCTTTAATATGACGTGCAGGATCCCTCATTGGCAAAATCAAGCGCACACATGCAT
This sequence comes from Halocaridina rubra, assembly GCA_037179515.1. Classification (NCBI taxonomy): domain Eukaryota; kingdom Metazoa; phylum Arthropoda; class Malacostraca; order Decapoda; family Atyidae; genus Halocaridina; species Halocaridina rubra. Next base: position 12,995 of record JAXCGZ010002501.1, read on the forward strand.
TTACACGTGTGAATCCTTATATATTTTCAGTTTATATTAATACCAGAATTGATGGTGAGAAATAATGACTAGTGTCTCCTTTTAAATTTTTTAAAAATAAAATGATCGTATATGCTTGGAAAGAAGTTAGGTGAAAATCCGTATTGTAATAGAAACTCATCTAAATATATTCATGGGAAGCTTTGCAAATTGGCCAAGTAATTTTGTTTGAACGGGTAAGTAGGAAAAAAAAGGAAGTTGGGAATAGTTGATGACAGGGTCATTTTCCAGTTGAGTTAAAGACAGTCTTTAATGAAAAACCAGGAAGCAATAGATAATAGTTGGTAAAAATGAAAGCTTTAGGTAAAGAAGACAATGAATGTGAGTATGAGTAAAGGTTCCAAATAGAATTGGAATGGAATATAAATGAAGAAGTGTGAATCTACCAGGAAAATATTAGGTGAGTTTGGTAGGCAATTGAGAATTGTGAAAAGAAGGTGTATATTGTGGAAAGCTTAGGTAGAGGAGTGACGATGGAACATGAGTCGTGGATATTAAGCAAGAAGCATTCGGTACAGAAGGGCTTGGAGAGTGAAAAGAGAAATGGAACATTAAATAGATAAGTAAGGGAGAAATAGGATAATGAGATATTTCGAAAAGAAAAAAACTGTGCAAGATGAGGGCTGTTAAAAGTCCAGGCACGAAATGGTCTCTAATCACTGCTCATTTAGCCAGAAATGAAAAGCTATAAATAGAAGAAATATGAAATGTTAATACAGAATTCCTCATTAACAGAGAGATGGTGGAATCATTTTCAAGAGAGAAGGGAAAGTAGCGGAACTCGTTTATGTAATAGTAACAGAGATCCTGATGGAGGGCGAGTACTTGGTGTGAATTGCTTGTGTAAACTTTTAATTATTAATGTAAGGAATGCAAACAACATAGTACATAGCGTGTATACAACAGAAACAAGTAATACTTTAAGCATTCCCAATATAAGGGATTGGTTTGGGACGAAAAATGTTAATTGAAACATGGTGGATGCGTTTTAGCAGATAAGTATATGGATAAGATAGTCTCTCTTTATGTATAAGTCTTATGATGGGTTTGATAAGACTGTGATATGGCAAACACTTCAGGTGGACAAGATGGAAATCATTGTTAAACGTAGTGAAAAGTTTATGGAAAAAAAAAGTAACGCATGTGTAAGACTGATTTTATTTAAGGTAAAGATATTTTATCACAGTGACATGTTCAGATTATGCTATGAAGACAAGAGTATTCTTAAGAAGGAAAAAGTGTAGACACAAGAGAAATTGGAGGGAAGTCTTTGAAGCGAACTAGCTGCATTCTGTTTATAACACTGTGATGGTGCCAGTTATTAAGGGGAGACGTTGATGAGTGCCATGTGAAAAGAAGACTTTACAGTTATTTGTTTTTTCTGTTCATTGTTATATATTATATAACTTTTCATATCGTAACTGCTTTTTATAGTATATAATTTCCAAAGATTAACTTATCCTAAAGATTTTTTGTAACACAGAAAGCGCTTTGCTTGAACTAAATATCTGGATATGCGTTGTTAACATATTATCAGTATAAAAAATTTTGTATTCACTGGCGCTAATTTAAATATTAAAAAGACCACACTGCATTAATATTAATATTTAAGTTCTAATTGAAGAATGTCTCTTTATATTACGAACAGCAATCAAATATGTCTCGTGTCGCATATGTGTTTACAGTCCTGTGCTTATTATTAGTTGTTGCATGCTACAGACTTGATGATTCTTGAAGTATTCTTTAAGTCAACTACAAATATTCGGTATTGTATCATATCTCCAAATCAACGTAGCATTGAAACTATTTTTTTTAATAGATTTTTCTAAGGCAAATACTGTGCTAAAGTTGATATTTATTATTATTATTATTATTATTATTATTATTATTATTATTATTATTATTATTATTATTATTATCATTATTATCATTATTATTATTATTATTATTATTATTATTATTATTATTATCATTATTATTATCATTATTATCATTATTATTATTATTATTATTATTATTATTATTATTATTATTATTATTAAATTAATTATAAATTGGAATACATCTTCTTCTTCTTCTTCATCTACATCTTTTTCCCACTTTTATGTGGGGTCGATGTTTCTGGCCAGTACAGATCTTTCTCTTTTTCCCACTTTTATGTGGGCTCGAGTTATCTGTACTGGCCATATTTTGGTTTTGGCAAAATTTTTATGGCCGGATGCCCTTCCTGCCGCCAACCCTCCCCATTTACCCGGGCTTGGGACCGGCACCAAGTTGAGGCTGGCTTGCCCCCCTCAGTGGCTGGGTTTGTCGCATAGGGAACGCTAGGCCCCGAGAAATATAATGGAGAATAATCCACTTGTTCGTCTTGCACCACTCTTTATTTAAAATTTCGGGTCAGATCTTGACCCATTTTCATCTGAATATGACAGAAAAATCCAATCAAATTTCCAGAATGAATTTCTATATATACATTGAAGATTTATTTATTTAAAACATTAAAATATATCAAAACAATTAAACAATAACAACAAACAAAAAGAATATTATAACACTATAACAGTATATAATGCTCTTTTATACAAAACAAACACACACACACACACACACACACACACACACACACACACACACACACACACACACACACACACACACACACACACACACACACACACACACACACACACACACACACACACACACACACACACACACACACACACACACACACACACACACACACACACACACACACACACACACACACACACACACACACACACACACACACACACACACACACACACACACACACACACACACACACACACACACACACACACACACACACACACACACACACACACACACACACACACACACACACACACACACACACACACACACACACACACACACACACACACACACACACACACACACACACACACACACACACACACACACACACACACACACACACACACACACACACACACACACACACACACACACACACACACACACACACACACACACACACACACACACACACACACACACACACACACACACACACACACACACACACACACACACACACACACACACACACACACACACACACACACACACACACACACACACACACACACACACACACACACACACACACACACACACACACACACACACACACACACACACACACACACACACACACACACACACACACACACACACACACACACACACACACACACACACACACACACACACACACACACACACACACACACACACACACACACACATATACAGTAGAGAACTTCAGGAGGATCTAAATAATCTGCATGAGTGGTCAGAAAAGTGGCTAATGAAATTCAATACTTCAAAATGTAAGGTAATGAGAATGGGTACAAGTGCAAGAAGGCCCAAGCTTGACTACTCGGTGGCTGGAGTACAACTTCAAGAGACAGAAAATGAGAGAGATCTAGGAGTAAACATACTGGCAGATTTGTCTCCAGAAATACATATAAATGGCATAGTAAGGGCAGCATATGCATTCTTATCAAATGTAAGGGTAGCCTTCAGGCACATGGACAAGGAAATGTTCAGAAATATTTATGTAACCTATGTGAGGCCAAAACTCGAATATGCAGCCCCCTTTTGGAATCCGCACTTGAAAAAGCACATAGCTAAGCTTGAAAAAGTTCAAAGACATGCCACGAAACTGGTGCCAGAAATACGCAATCTCAGTTATGATGAGAGGCTGAGGGAATTAGACTTACCATCACTCGAAGCTAGAAGAGTGAGGGGGGATATGGTGACAGTCTTTAAATTCCTTCATGGTTATGATAGAGTGGATAGGGATCGATATTTTGATATGGCTGGCTCTAGAACTAGAGGTCATAGTTTGAAGCTTCGTAAGAAAACTTGTTTGCAGGATGTAAGGAAATACTTTTTCAGTGTAAGAGTAGTTGATAATTGGAATTGGCTAAGCGAGGAGGTAGTTAATGCTATCTCAATCCATAGTTTTAAGGACAGGTATGATAAGTATCACTAAGTCTAAAATGGAACCGATCAGGAGACGGGAAGATACGAGCTTTGGGCTCTTTCCCGTAAATACAATTAGGTAATCACAATTAGGTAATCACATATATTATTAAAATAATTTAAGTGATATACTTGATATTTCTAAGTTAAGGGTCGGTTGCTTACTTTTGATTAATAGACTCTCGGCAATTTTTATTTTAACTTGGTCTTTTCCTTTATATAATATTGTATATTCTTCACTGTGTATGGACTTTTTACAGATGTTTTCACAGTGGTTGCGAATAGAGGACTGAAGAGGCCTTGATACAAATTTGTTTGTTCTATAACTCTTCCCAGCATGGTCAGACATTCGAATAGCTAACGACCTTGTTGTCGAGCCTATACAACAACTTTCACAAGTTGTACATT
>JAXCGZ010002501.1:22500-52387 GCA_037179515.1 Halocaridina rubra
ACTAATGATCAGAGAAAATAACGTAGATATAATGTGTGTCTGTGAAACTTGGCTCCTATCAAATATGCAGTCTGGTTTTGTTGCTATACTTGAGTAGTCTTTTTATCGATTTGATGGCGGTAGGGATGGGTGTGTGGGGGTGTATTTAAGAGATCATCTAACGGTCACCCTAACAAAAACCCCTGAAGTAAAGCGACCTCCTCATCTCGAGGACATTTGATTGACTGTTCAGAGTGGGAAATTCCCTTACTTCATCCTGGGATGTGTATATAGGCACCCTCATGCACTCAACGACACCTTTGATTTCATCTCCGAAGTATTTTGGTTTGTCTGTTTGAGGAGCAAACCTCTCATTATTGTAGGCGACTTCAATGACAATCTTTTTCTTCCTAATAATAAAATAGAGAAGATTAAATCAATCCTTCCACTTAAATCAGCTTGTGAATAAAACGACCCGTATCATTGCTAATTCCTCCAGCCTAATTGATCTTTTAATTAATTTAATTAGGATGGGATAGGATAGGTGGGGGAAGAACAGTGACAGCATCGAGTGAACTCTCTTAGCCCTATTCAGGGTGTCATCACTGAAGAGAGGGGGCTATAGGATGGGAAGGATTGGGGGGGATAAGCACGAAAATTAAAGAAGGAAGAGATAAATAGAGAGGGGCAGACCCTCGTGCTAAGCTTTGGTTAAAATTATAATTTTAACTGCGGCTTAACATGACTCCTTTTAGTTATTATTTAAATGTATACTTGAAGAGTACTGCTATTATTTGGTTGATTAGTATAAATGCTATATACATACAGACACATACATACTTGTGCTCCTATATTCATATTTATATATCAATACACACACACACACACACACACACACACACACACACACACACATGCACATACATTTGTTCCTCTTTTTTTTTTAGTAAAGAAGAAAAAAGAGATTTAGTAGTAGAGAAAGTGCAGAAATGATTTTTCTTTTCTTTTTGAACCAAGTTTGTTTATATTTTGATGGTATTTGTTAAGAAAAGTTCAGTGGGAGAGATAGATCAGAATGGCCATATCACAGATGACGATAAAGTGATGTGTACATGTTTAAATGATTATTTCTTATCTGTATTTACCAATGAAAACTTGGAAAATATTCCGGAAGTAGATTCCATGTACAGAGACAGTCCCGATAATATACTTAGTTCAATAAATATTACGAGAGAGGAGGTAATAAAAGAAATAGATAAATTAAAGGCTCATAAATCTCCGGGACCTGATGGAATATATGCTAGAATATTAAAGGAATGCAAGGAAGAGCTTAGTTGTCCACTAACTGCATTATTTAATAATTCAATAAAATTAGGATCGGTACCCATGGAGTGGAAATTGGCAGATGTGGTACCAATATTTAAAAAAGGAGAACGAGTGAAAAAGAATAATTATAGGCCGGTAAGTTTAACGTCAACAGTGGGTAAGATTCTAGAATCCATAATTGCAAATAAAATAAGGGCACATCTTGAATTACACAGACTGATAAAACTTTCACAACACGGGTTTCTTAAGGGTTTTTCGTGCCTTACAAACTTACTGTCTTTTTATTCAGAAGTTTACGAGGCAGTAGATTGTGGCAAAGAATATGATACAATATATCTAGATTTTAGCAAAGCTTTTGATAGAGTTCCTCACAAAAGATTAGTTAAAAAGCTGGAAGCTCATGGTATAGGAGGAGCTGTTCTCAGATGGATCAAAGAATGGTTAAAAGACAGAAAACAGAGGGTTTGCATAAATGGAGAGAAATCGGAGTGGGGCTCGGTTACTAGCGGGGTACCACAAGGCTCGGTACTGGGCCCCCTATTATTCATCGTATATCTAAATGATCTGGATTCGGATATCAGTAGTAACCTAAGTAAATTCGCAGACGACACTAAAATAGGTAGAATTATAAATGGAAAAGAAGACATTCATGCTTTACAGGAAGATCTAAATAGATTATCTGAATGGTCGGACAAATGGCAAATGGAATTTAATGTTGAAAAATGTAAAGTAGTTAAAATGGGTACTATAAAAGACAATACTAGTTATAAGCTAAATAACCATGATATCATGAGTTCTCCGTGTGAAAGGGATTTGGGAGTTCTTGTGAGTAGGAGTCTTAAGCCAAGAGAGCAATGCACAGCAGTCAGAAATAAAGCAAACAGAATTTTAGGATTTATCTCAAGAAGTGTTAGCAATAGGACGGAAAAAGTTATTTTGCAGCTCTATCTTGCATTAGTCAGGCCCCATTTAGATTATGCTGTGCAATTCTGGTCACCCTATTATAGGATGGAAATTGAATCCTTGGAGAGAGTGCAGCGAAGAATGACCAAGATGATACACAATATCAGAAATCTACCATATGAGGACAGATTAAAAAACTTAATCTACATTCTCTAGAGAGGCAAAGAGTTAGGGGGGATATGATTGAAGTGTATAAATGGTTTAAAGGGATTAACAAGGGAGATATTAATAAAGTTTTAAAAATTCATGATCAAACCAGAACTCGTAATAATGGATTTAAGCTTGATAAATTTAGGTTCAGAAGGGAAATTGGTAAAAATTGGTTTGGTAATAGAGTAGCTGATGCATGGAACAAGCTTCCGAGTAGGATAGTAAATGCCAATACCTTAGACACCTTCAAATGTAGATTAGATAGACATATGACAGAGGTAGGGTGGGTATGAATAGGTTAGTGCTTATTAGAAAAATCATAAAAAGAAAAATAGTATAAATAAGTAGAGTAGAATAGAATAGGTTAGACATGCTGAAAATACAATTCAAAAATGGATCTGCCTCGTGTGTGCCAGTAGGCATGTTGCAGTGTCCTCTATTCTTATGTTCTTATGTTCTATTTACACACTATTTAGCTAAAGTAAGTTAAGGTTAATGTTACGATTGAGGTTTTGGTTTTCGTTTCCTCTTATATAAATGGGATCTGGTGGGTTTCCCGATAGTAATGGGGAAATTCTTCTCCACCAGGAATGATCATTATTTTCATTATTGCTTAGATTATGTGATTCTTTTATTAATTCTGGGAAACCGATCTCCATTTTATCCCAAGTCCTTTTGGCTAGTTTGAAAATATACGAGTTTATAGGTTCCACTTTCAGGCTTTTATGGATCTCCTCCATCCTTTCTATATATGGTGGCTTCTCGGGGAGTATTCTTCTTAGGTTTTTATTTTGTATTGCTTGCAATCTTCCTATATTTGACTTGGATTGTATACTTAAAGGTATGGGTGGGTATATTAAAATTGGTCTTACTAATGTTTTGTATAATATTAACTTCGTTTTAGTTTTACATAAATTGAATCTTTTTAATTTGGTAGTCACCGAGTTGCTCAGAGTAATTCGGTTGTTGACCTGTGGTTTCACTCCTGTTCTATTTAAAGTTAGGCCCAAAGTTTTTAAGCTATTTGAAAAATTCATCTTATTATTATTTATTATGATGTCTGATGGCTTGGATGCTGAGATAGATAATAGTTGAAATTTTTCCATATTTGTTTTAATTTTCCATTTATTCTCGAAGTTGTTTATTTTCACTATTTCTCGTTATAATTACCAATACACCTAGTTTTATAGTTCACCATGATGTCTTACCTTGTCCCGTGGGAGACCACGAGCTTCTCTAGCTACAGTTAATGTCTGGGAAGAAAAGAGACCGCCAATCGTTAAAACTTTCCGCTCTCTTGAGAATTATTCTCAAAATTGTTTTTGTGACATTCTTCTTAATGAATACATTTTGAATTCAATATTATCTACAGATTGGGTAAATTATCAAGTTTCTACTTTTACTGATGTTTTTACGAGATGTTTAAATGAATGTGACCCTCTTACAACCAAAGTCATGACACGCCCTCCTGCCCAACTTGGAATGTTATAAAAAGAATAATTCCTGCAAATAAGGATATCTCAGAAAATTTTGACCTTCTCAATGATAATCTGGAAAAACGAGTGAATTATTTTAATAAGTATTTTGCTAAAATAGGTAAGTCCACATATGAAAAGTCCTAAGATTGTAATGACTTGATTATTAATCAACCACTTAATTGCCAGCCTCCAGCTGAAAGGAATATTATCGATAATTTTAGACCGCACCCGATCGATTTAGTCACACTTATTCTTATCATAAAGAACCTCAAACCAATAAACTCTTGTGGTTCCGATGAGATACAACTTCGCTTCCTAATTGACTCATTGCCAGTTACAGTTTTTTTTCATTCTAGTCATTGTTAATACATCCATTGTTACAGGCATTTATCCTAACCTCTGGAAGCATCCCTATATCATCCCCGTTTGTAAGAGTGGAGATACTAATAATGTTGAAAATTATAGGCCAATCTCTCATCTCAGTCTCCTGTCTAAAATACTAGAGAAAGTAGTTGCCACCCAGTTGATAAATTTCCTTGAATAGAATTGCCTATTATGTGAGGAACAACATGGTTTGCGGCTTAAGCTTTCGACCGAGACAGCCCTACTTAAAATTACTGATAACATTTATAGTAATATTGAAAATAAGAAAATATAACTTTTATTATTGTTAGATTTGTCTAAAGCATTTGACAGTGTCCACCATCAAATTCTAATGACCAAACTTTCCAAAGTTTACGTTGACTCGTTTTGGTTCGAAAATTACCTGAAAGATCAAATTCAATCACTTCGAATGGCCTCGTCTCTCTCTTCTTCTTTAGATATCAGTTTTGGCAGTCCCCATGGTTCAATTTTGGGCCCTCTGCTTTTCCTAATATATGTTAATGATTTACCTCAATTTATAAGAGATTGCCTACTTGTTATGTATGCTGATGACACCCAGATTATACTTACTGGTGACATTGATAGAATTCCTGAAATCTTAAAAAGGGCTGAAGATATATTAAACTATCTCAAAAATTATTTTAACAGTAATGGTCTCTTACTGAACGAAAATAACTAAATTCATTATTTTTTTTTTATCAAATCAGTACCTGTCCCGCAATCCTGAGATCATCAGTATAAATTTCAACAATGTTTCACTCTTCCCATCTCATAAGGTTAAAAATCTAGGAGTTGTTATGGACAGTACCATGACATTTAATTTTCATATCGATGAACTACATAAAAAAGTGAACGGGACCCTTATTTACTTGAACAGAGTCTATGAAGGATTCGAGCCTGATTGTAGGGTAATTGTAGTACAATAATTGATTTTAAGTATTCTCAACTACTGTTTGAGTATTTGGGGCTCCGCGACTAAGACCCAGATGTTACGAGTGAAAAGGCTCCAGAATTTTGCTCCAAGAGTTGCCATTGGGGGGGTGCATAAATATGATCACGTGACCCCCCTCTTTGAGAGATTGGGTTGGCTGAGGATGGACATGAAGTTCATATATAATATCTGTCTTTTAGTTTTAAAAATAAATAATGGAATACTACCGGAATGGCTCTTCTCATTGCCAACAGTTAATCAAGTGCGTATCAATAACATCAACACCAGATATCAGAATTCTTTTTTCGTACCCAGAACTTCCACTGATATTGGGGCAAGAGCCTTAAATGTAATGGGCCCGAGACTTTGGAACTCATTACCCGCACACTTAAGAAGCTGCCATACATTACCCTCTTGTAAATCTCATCTTTTAAATCACCTACTTAATAAGTGATATAAGTCTCATAATTATCCTCACATAGGGTGGACGAAGTGTACGTTTGGTTGTTTTAATGTGTAAATATTTCAATAAAATGCTTTACAAATTTTATAAGGCCTATCTAAATACCAAAGAAGAATTTCTATTCAATGTTTCATTTTGACATTTTACATTTGTAATTAGAGTGATTATCATGTAAAGCCATTTATGATGGAATCAATTTTTTTTTTACTTTTTTTCACTCTCTCTCTCTCTCTCTCTCTCTCTCTCTCTCTCTCTCTCTCTCTCTCTCTCTCTCTCTCTCTCTCTTTCTGTTCTGCAGTGAAGCCTACTTTGAATCAATTTCCATTAGAGGACTGAAGTTCTTTTCCCATGAACTTCAGTAAGGAAACCTCTGAAGTAAATGGATTTCTATCTCTCAGAGGATTCAGATTTCATTTCCTGCTCTTCCTGAAGCACCTCGGAGATATGATCGTTAAAAATTACTGCAGCTTCTCTCGTTTCGACATCACGATAGAGAAACGCTGAGACTTTGAAGCAAGGTTCCTTGTGCTCTCTCTCTCTCTCTCTCTCTCTCTCTCTCTCTCTCTCTCTCTCTCTCTCTCTCTCTCTCTCTCTCTCTCTCTCTCGCTCACACACACACACACACACACACACACACACACACACACACACACACACACACACACACACAGAGGGTTAGAGTAAGACAATCAGTGTCTGAATGGAGAAGAGTTAGTAGTGGAGTTCCACAGGGTTCAGTTTTAGGGCCACTTTTGTTCCTTGTATATGTAAATGCCCTACCAGAGTCTGTAAATTCATTCATGAATATGTTTGCAGATGATGCAAAGATTGTGAAGAAAGTAAAAAACGAGAACAATGGTAGAGAACTTCAGGAGGATCTAAATAATCTGCATGAGTGGTCAGAAAAGTGGCTAATGAAATTCAATACTTCAAAATGTAAGGTAATGAGAATGAGTACAAGTGCAAGAAGGCCCAAGCTTGACTACTCGGTGGCTGGAGTACAACTTCAAGAGACAGAAAATGAGAGAGATCTAGGAGTAAACATACCGGCAGATTTGTCTCCAGAAATACATATAAATGGCATAGTAAGGGCAGCATATGCAACAACAATAATGTAAGGGTACCCTTCAGGCACATGGACAAGGAAATGTTCAGAAATATTTAAGTAACCTATGTGAGGCCAAAACTCGAATATGCAGCCCCCTTTTGGAATCCGCACTTGAAAAAGCACATAGCTAAGCTTGAAAAGTTCAAAGACATGCCACAAAACTGGTGCCAGAAATACGCAATCTCAGTTATGATGAGAGGCTGAGGGAATTAGACTTACCATCACTCGAAGCTAAAAGAGTGAGGGGGGATATGGTGACAGTCTTTAAATTCCTTCATGGTTATGATAGAGTGGATAGGGATCGATATTTTGATATGGCTGGCTCTAGAACTAGAGGTCATAGTTTGAAGCTTCGTAAGAAAACTTGTTTGCAGGATGTAAGAAAATACTTTTTCAGTGTAAGAGTAGTTGATAATTGGAATTGGCTAAGCGAGGAGGTAGTTAATGCTATCTCAATCCATAGTTTTAAGGACAGGTATGATAAGTATCACTAAGTATAAAATGGAACCGATGAGGAGACGGGAAGATACGAGCTTTGGGCTCTTTCCCGTAAACACAATTAGGTAATCACAATTAGGTAATCACACACACACACACACACACACACACACACACACACACACACACACACACACACACACACATATATATATATATATATATATATATATATATATATATATATATATATATATATATATATATATATCTTATGAATGTTGAGTGATTATGGCTTGGCTTATAAATGAATCACTGGATGGTGTGTGCAAGCAACCATTTGAAGAAAGGGATTATTTTTGGCTACGAAAAAGAAACCCGCAAATATCCTGACCCCACCACTTTGCACTTGTTCTTTCCCAACAAAATATTTTGTGCCGAGGCAGAAGGTGAAGAACAGTGAATTTCTTCATCTAAAAAAAAAAAAAAATACACGTCAGTTCAGTCTTTTCCCAACCTGCGTGTTATTTTGCACCATTTCTTTCACTATTTCAGCTTCTTCGTTAAACTTGTTGCCGCCATAACTCCTTCCTTTCTCCTGTGTACAGACTTTATTTGTAGCTTTATATCTTGGTTCTTCTTATTTACACCAAAAAGGAATGAATGCGTTCATTCCTACCATAGCAGATATAAGCTGTGATGTTTGTTTCCCTTTAACCTTCTGTGGCGTTGTTGGTAGCGCCTTGGCTTAGTATTAATAAGTCCCAGGTTCAAGTCCAGGTCGGGGTAAAAATGATTCATGTTTTCACATATGTAATGTGCTTATTTGGTTATATATATATATATATATATATATATATATATATATATATATATATATATATATATATATATATATATATATATATATATATATATATATATATATATATATATATATATATATATATATATATATATATATATATATATATATATATATATATATATATATATATATATATTTTTTTTTTTTTTTCTGGCTATATTTAATGGGCTTTTCCTTCTATTTTAGATTATATGATAACAGTTTAGTGTTATTAATATATATATATATATATATATATATATATATATATATATATATATATATATATATATATATATATTTATTTTTTTTTTTTTCTGGCTATATTTAATGGGCTTTTCCTTCTATTTTAGATTATATTATAACAGTTCAGTGTTATTAATATATATATATATATATATATATATATATATATATATATATATATATATATATATATATATATATATATATATATATATATATATATATATATATATATATATATATATATATGTAAAAATGGTACAGGTAAAACTGGCACAGGTGAATATGGCACAAGTGAAAGAATAAAGAAAATGGCACAACAACAATAAGTTTATTGAAATATATATATCAACTTAAAAATCGTATAGGAACATTGTTTAGACATGAGAACACCTAACCTAACCTAGCCCATCCTAACCTAACCTAACCTATTAAATAGATGGCGTGCTCATCGAAATTTTTCTCCTGTATAAACCCAGCGACCACAGTGAATATATTATTTGCTGTGCCATTTCTTCCTATTTTTTCACATGTGCCATTTTTACCAGTACCATTCTTACCTGTGCCATTTTTTCCGTGCCGTTTTACCTGTGCCATAATTACCGTTCACAACACACACACACACACACCACACACACACACACACACACACACACACACACACACACACACACACACACACACACACACACACACACACACACACCGCGCGTTCAGTGACACACGAAATTGCTCCTCTTAAATTTTTAACTGTTTCGAGTGACTAAGTGCTTAGTGGAAAACTTTACCATAATTTCCATAAATCTGAAATCCTGCAGAGTATTGTGAGTACAAGAACTTATATTTGTTGTAAGACGAGACTGTTCATATTAAAGGAAAAAAAATTGAGAACTTTTCGTGAGGAGAGAGAGAGAAGCTGCCGTCCAGTTCTGCCTTGAGGGAAATCTAGAAGAGTTGCCAGAGGTGGAGCCATCACATCACATTACCTAATTTTTTGTGTAAACTGGGGAAAGCTCTTAAGCCGTTTACCTGATCCTGTGGTTCTATATATTGTTAAAATCAGTATCCTTCCCATTTATATTAACTAGTTAGTTAGTTTGATACACGAAAAAATTTAATAATAAAAGAAAAAAAAATTACCAAATACCCACCTGTCAACAGTACTGAGTTAAGTTGCCAAGTAGTACAGCAGTCTTATTTTCTTCATTTTTTTTTGCTTTTCTTTTAGCTTTCTCTTTTACTATTTTGTTATTTTGTATATATATTGAGTTAAATGTAAAGTCTAATCCCGTGATAACATATCTTGGCTAGCAAGTCAGTTTATCAGTTAGGAAGAATATATAACAGAAACAGGTGGGTGCCACCTCAAACACAAATTCGAATTTTCCTTCAGGTTTGACTTTTGTTTTTCTTTTTCTCTTTATACTTAAATTACCATGGTCAAGTTTTTAAGTTAAGATGTGTGTTACCAGAAAGGAGACAAACTGAGTCACTAAATAGCACTTATATGGAGATATAAAAATTCTGTGTGAAGCTAAATTAGAAGTTTTTCTCTTTTTTTTTCTTTTTTTTTCCTCTTTCTCGTCTTCTTTCTATATTCTGTGAGAGGGAGAACATAAAAATGAAGCCATCTCTGTCCCAAACCTCTCCCACCCATGGGTCGGGAGAAGGGGTAGTCATCAGCGGACTTAAACAGAGAATCAAGAAGTTAGAGGAAATGGTTATAAGCCTTGATGATAAAATTCGGAATATGGATGGAGAAATGAAAGAGAATGAAACACTCAGAGAACAAATAAGATCTTTGGAGGAAGCAAATAAAGCACAAGGGCAGGAGAGAAAGGAACTAGAAAAAAGAATAAAGAAGCTGGAAGGGGAAAAGAGTCAACTAGAATCTAGAATTTCTAAACAAGATGATAAAAACAAACAGCTGAATGACAACCTAAAGGAATTAGATGTTAGTTCACTGCTCTCTTCTGAGAGAGACGAGATTGCTGCTTGGAATGTTCAGATTAAGGAAAACATTGAACAGTTCAGAAAAGAGTTCCAGGAGCTGAATATGGAAAATGATGCCATGAAAACGTCCTTTGCTGATGCACTAAAGGGGAATGTGGCAGTAAAAGAGGCTGTAAAGGTGGTGGCACTGGAAAACATACAAACAGTTGACTATAAAGAGACAGTAATCGAAAAAATGAAAGACGTTGTGATGGAAAGGGCAAACCCACTCATCAGACAGGCACTTGATAAGGAGAAGACAGTGGTAATCTCAGGCATAAGTGAATCCCAGGAGCCAACATGGCAGGGGAGACTTGAAGAAAATAAAGCTAGGGTTGTAGACCTGATAAGAAAGCTTGGAGTAGTATGTGGTCCTGAGGATATTGTAAACATACACCAACTAGGTAAATATTCGAGGGAAGGAAAGCCGAGACCAACAAAAGTAACCTTTGAGAGAGGGGAAACATGTAGGGAAATATTGTTGAGAAAAAAAAGTCTAAAAGACCTTCAAGAATGCAAAGAAGTGTTCATTAGACGATACAGAACACAGGAAGAGATGGGAAAGATAAAAAAACTTGTTGCAAGAGGCAAGAAGGTTAAATGATGAAAGAAATGAAGAAGAGAAGAAAAATTTTCGTTACAGAATACTTCCAGACAAAGGGGAGATAAAGAAGATAATGACAGAAGATCAGGGGATGGGGCCTCATTAAGATTGTTATACACAAATGCTGATGGATTAGCTGGTAAGGCAGTAGAATTAAAAGATAGGATTCACAACAGTAAGGCAGATATAGTAGCAATTACAGAGACTAAGTTGAGTGAGGACATAAACAGTGTCACAGTTTTTCCTAAGGGCTTCAGAATACTAAGGGTTGAAAGATCTGAGAGGACTGGTGGAGGGATAGCACTGCTCATAAGTGAGAGGATTCAAGTTGAAGAAATAAACTTGGCTATAGAAAGTGAGTTCAGGGAATTTCTTGTTGCTCGCATAAATACTGGGTCAGAGAGCATTATAATAACTGTTGTATACAACCCACCAAGGAACCAAAATAGGCTTGAAATTTATGAGGAAAGTCATATAGGTACTATTGAAGTCATAAACTCAGTTGTTAACATGGCACGGGAGAAAAAATGTAGGATTTTGATTATGGGAGACTTTAATCATAAAGAGATAGATTGGATAAATCTTGACCCACACAGTGGTGAGGATTCATTTGGGGCAAGATTCCTAGATTGCGTACAAGGGAATTTACTACACCAACATGTAATGGAACCAACAAGAGCCAGGGGTGGGGATGAGCCATCACTACTTGATCTAGTGTTCACAGATAATGTGTTGGATATTGAAAATATTGAGTATGAACCACCAATTGGAAAGAGTGACCATTGTGTGTTGTTGATGGAGTATATCATTGAAGACATTCTTCCTGAGAGTAGAGGCACTGAGGACATGAGGAGGAACTATCCGAAAGGAGATTACATCAAAATGAATGAGCTTTTTGCAGTTATTGACTGGAGAACCTTATTTTACAACAAATCTGTACAAGAAATGTATGACATCTTTTGTGAGAAATATGGGAAGATAGTAGATTGCTGCATACCTGTCACCAAAGTAGGTGTAATTCATGCCAGAGAGAAATGGTTCGATAATGGGTGTAAAAGAGCTAAGGAGTGGAGAGACAAATGCTGGAAAAGGTATAGGAGGAGAAAAAACATAAATGCCTGGCAAACCTACAAAAGAGCAAGAAATGACTACCTAAGTAAAAGGAGAGAGGCAGAGAGAGATTATGAGAGGGACATCACCAGGAAGGCTAAAGAAAATCCCAAGCTTTTCCACAGCTTTATCAGAGGAAAACTGAAGGTAAAAGAACAGGTTTTAAGGCTAAAGAGAGCGGATGGAAGCATCACTGAGACGGACGAAGAGATCTGCAAAGAATTGAACAAGGAGTTTCAGTCAGTATTTACAGTAGAAAATACCCCACCCCCTCAGATTGCAGTGATAGAAGCTCAAGGGCCGGTATTAGAGAACATCAACCTTACAGCCACAGAGGTATGCAAAGCGCTGAAGGATTTAGATGTTCATAAAGCTACAGGTCCTGATGACATATCCCCTCATGTGCTTAAAAAATGCGCAAACACAATATCAGTGGCACTAAGTATCATATTTAAGGAGTCACTGGAGTCGGGGGAGATTCCAAGATGCTGGAAACAAGCAAATGTGATACCTATCTTCAAAAAGGGAAGGAGGGATACGGCTCTGAACTATAGACCAGTTTCCTTGACCAGCATAGTTTGCAAAGTTATGGAGAAACTACTAAGGAAACATATCTCTCTTCACTTGGAATCCTTCAACTTTTTGTCAGTGAGGCAACATGGCTTCAGAGAAGGAAGATCAACAGTAACAAACTTATTAGAATTTTATGATGAGGTAAGCCAAATCTTACAGGAAAGAGAGGGCTGGGCAGATTGCATATTCCTAGACTTCCAGAAAGCGTTTGACACTGTTCCACATGGGAGACTTATTAGGAAGCTGCAATCAATGGCTAGAATAGGTGGAAATGTCTTGGAATGGATAAAAACTTACTTAGAAGGAAGGAACAGAGGGTTAGAGTAAGACACTCAGTGTCTGAATGGAGAAGAGTTAGTAGTGGAGTTCCACAGGGTTCAGTTTTAGGGCCACTTTTGTTCCTTGTATATATAAATGACCTACCAGAGTCTGTAAATTCATTCATGAATATGTTTGCAGATGATGCAAAGATTGTGAAGAAAGTAAAAAACGAGAACAATGGTAGAGAACTTCAGGAGGATCTAAATAATCTGCATGAGTGGTCAGAAAAGTGGCTAATGAAATTCAATACCTCAAAATGTAAGGTAATGAGAATGGGTACAAGTGCAAGAAGGCCCAAGCTTGACTACTCGGTGGCTGGAGTACAACTTCAAGAGACAGAAAATGAGAGAGATCTAGGAGTAAACATACTGGCAGATTTGTCTCCAGAAATACATATAAATGGCGTAGTAAGGGCAGCATATGCATTCTTATCAAATGTAAGGGTAGCCTTCAGGCACATGGACAAGGAAATGTTCAGAAATATTTATGTAAGCTATGTGAGGCCAAAACTCGAATATGCAGCCCCCTTTTGGAATCCGCACTTGAAAAAGCACATAGCTAAGCTTGAAAAAGTTCAAAGACATGCCACGAAACTGGTGCCAGAAATACGCAATCTCGGTTATGATGAGAGGCTGAGGGAATTAGACTTGCCATCACTCGAAGCTAGAAGAGTAAGGGGGGATATGGTGACAGTCTTTAAATTCCTTCATGGTTATGATAGAGTGGATAGGGATCGATATTTCGATATGGCTGGCTCTAGAACTAGAGGTCATAGTTTGAAGCTTCGTAAGAAAACTTCTTTGCAGGATGTAAGGAAATACTTTTTCAGTGTAAGAGTAGTTGATAATTGGAATTGGCTAAGCGAGGAGGTAGTTAATGCTATCTCAATCCATAGTTTTAAGGACAGGTACGATAAGTATCACTAAGTCTAAAATGGAACCGATGAGGAGACGGGAAGATACGAGCTTTGGGCTCTTTCCCGTAAACACAATTAGGTAATCACAATTAGGTAATCACACACACACACACACACACACACACACACACACACACACACACACACACACACACACATACACATATATATATATATATATATATATATATATATATATATATATATATATATATATATATATATATATATATATATATATATATATATATATATATATATATATATATATATATATATATATATATATATATATATATATATATATATATATATATATATATATATATATATATATATATATATATATATATATATATATATATATATATATATATATATATATATATATATACACACACACACACACACACGGTATGCACCGTACTTATTCTAATATTGTGCATTCTTTAACTTTATCACATATCCTACTTAATAGCAATTATCCTTATAATATTACAACTGAAATTCTCTCAAATGTATTCCTATTTTTCAGTAATTTGGAAGATATTCGATAATTGCACAAAACTCGAAGGAAAAAGACAGTGGAATTTAATTAGTATCCAAATATTGGTAGTCAGAATTTTCTTCTCTTGACTTTTGCTCTTCAAATAGTGGGCAAACACGATTACTCTCCGAATTAATTGCTTATAATAAGGTATCTGAGAATCCTGTTGGTTTAGCTGGAGTTTTTAGGTAAATCTTGACATGCAATTATTCAGAAATAGAGTTTAATTATATGTTCCATCTCTGCAAATATTCTCTATTTCGCATTTTTTTTTCAGTGAAGTAGCTTAAGGTTAAAGGTCAATAATGAATGGCAGAGGTAAGGGACAGTGATGGCGCTAGGGCATTGCTATATATCTTTCACATTGCTATGGTCCAAGACCCGTCTACAATCACGTGGCTTCAGTGATATCCAGACAATAGCTGAATAACCAAGTAGACATTTAGGTAAGCACTGACCCCCCCACCCATTTAACTGCCCAGATTAATCGGTACCGACAAGAGACAGCGAGAGCTAATCTAACCAGGGTTCAGGATCGAACCAGGGGGCATTATATTACCATCCCCTGTTGCTATATTTAATTTTTACAGGGATGAACTTAAAACGTTAATACATCTTTAGGGGTAAATCTCATTGTTGTGATTTCGTATTCTTGTAATCTTAATGATGATTAAACTGTGTGGTTTTAAATGAATTTATATGTGTAGGAACTTGCACAGAAAATTTGACAGTATTTGCTATCAAATATTGTCTTTCCCTTTCGTCGCTTCGAAGTAATTGATCTCTTTTATGGGTATAGTAGCTCCCCGTATTACCCATGATTAAATGAATTTCTCGTGGATGAGAATATATGCAAGAGATCACGCCGCTAATTTTATCGATGACTTATTTCATAATTAACTCATATTGTCTTCGTCTTATTAGAAGTCAGGATATATATATATATATATATATATATATATATATATATATATATATATATATATATATATATATATATATGTATATATGTATATATATATATATATATATATATATATATATATATATATGTATGTATGTATGTATGTATGTATGTATGTATGTATGTATGTATGTATGTATGTATGTATGTATGTATGTATGTATGTATGTATGTATGTATGTATGTATGTATGTATGTATGTATGTATGTATGTATGTATGTATGTATGTATGTATGTATGTATGTATGTATGTATGTATGTATGTATGTATGTATGTATGTATGTATGTATGTATGTATGTATGTATGTATGTATGTATGTATGTATGTATGTATGTATGTATGTATGTATGTATGTATGTATGTATGTATGTATGTATGTATGTATGTATGTATGTATGTATGTATGTATGTATGTATGTATGTATGTATGTATGTATGTATGTATGTATGTATGTATGTATGTATGTATGTATGTATGTATGTATGTATGTATGTATGTATGTATGTATGTATGTATGTATGTATGTATGTATGTATGTATGTATGTATGTATGTATGTATGTATGTATGTATGTATGTATGTATGTATGTATGTATGTATGTATGTATGTATGTATGTATGTATGTATGTATGTATGTATGTATGTATGTATGTATGTATGTATGTATGTATGTATGTATGTATGTATGTATGTATGTATGTATGTATGTATGTATGTATGTATGTATGTATGTATGTATGTATGTATGTATGTATGTATGTATGTATGTATGTATGTATGTATGTATGTATGTATGTATGTATGTATGTATGTATGTATGTATGTATGTATGTATGTATGTATGTATGTATGTATGTATGTATGTATGTATGTATGTATGTATGTATGTATGTATGTATGTATGTATGTATGTATGTATGTATGTATGTATGTATGTATGTATGTATGTATGTATGTATGTATGTATGTATGTATGTATGTATGTATGTATGTATGTATGTATGTATGTATGTATGTATGTATGTATGTATGTATGTATGTATGTATGTATGTATGTATGTATGTATGTATGTATGTATGTATGTATGTATGTATGTATGTATGTATGTATGTATGTATGTATGTATGTATGTATGTATGTATGTATGTATGTATGTATGTATGTATGTATGTATGTATGTATGTATGTATGTATGTATGTATGTATGTATGTATGTATGTATGTATGTATGTATGTATGTATGTATGTATGTATGTATGTATGTATGTATGTATGTATGTATGTATGTATGTATGTATGTATGTATGTATGTATGTATGTATGTATGTATGTATGTATGTATGTATGTATGTATGTATGTATGTATGTATGTATGTATGTATGTATGTATGTATGTATGTATGTATGTATGTATGTATGTATGTATGTATGTATGTATGTATGTATGTATGTATGTATGTATGTATGTATGTATGTATGTATGTATGTATGTATGTATGTATGTATGTATGTATGTATGTATGTATGTATGTATGTATGTATGTATGTATGTATGTATGTATGTATGTATGTATGTATGTATGTATGTATGTATGTATGTATGTATGTATGTATGTATGTATGTATGTATGTATGTATGTATGTATGTATGTATGTATGTATGTATGTATGTATGTATGTATGTATGTATGTATGTATGTATGTATGTATGTATGTATGTATGTATGTATGTATGTATGTATGTATGTATGTATGTATGTATGTATGTATGTATGTATGTATGTATGTATGTAATGTGCTTATTTGGTTATTGTTGGGCCCGAATGAGATTGGGAGTTGAATTACATACGAAAATGAAGCCACGAGTGAGGTTGGGGAATCCGTAATATGAACATAGTGGCATTCAGATAGGATGCGTTCATTCCTAAGTATAGCAGATATAAGCTATAAGGTCTGATTCCTTTTAACCTTCTTTGGTGTTATATATATATATATATATATATATATATATATATATATATATATATATATATATATATATATATATATATATATATATATATATATATATATATATATATATATATATATATATATGTATATATATATATATATATATATATATATATATATATATATATATATATATATATATATATATATATATATATATATATATATATATATATATATATATATAATATTTATAAAAGGAAGCCATAATGTAGGTTCTAGATATACATATGTGGATGTCGATACCCACAGACAATGTCATAACATTATGTTGATGCAATAAATGCCATCATACATTCTCAAATGTAATTCTTTTCTTATCTAGCTGCACCGCTTGGTCATTGTAAATAAAGATGTTATGAGCTTCCAATTTACCTTACACAGAAAAAAGCCTCTGCCTCCTTTCAAAGGGCATTTATTTATGTTTCACGTCCTTATTGTTTTTCATTCTGTCACCACCTTAGAAACTGGTATTTATATATGAATATCTTTTAAGTTTTTAATTTATTTATATAGGTATGAGTTTTTTCTTATATTTTATTTATTTATTTATTTATTTATTTATTTATTTATTTATGTATTTATTTATGTATTACTGATGTAGTAGGATACATTTTTATTTTATTTTAACTTGTTTCCTGAACTTTGCGTTTGTCTTTCTGATCTTATGAAAATATATTCTAAGTGTTTCCCTATAACTTTACATATCTCTTCTGAGGTCATTCTCAGGATATTCTCATTTTAACTACACATTCCCGTAGTCGTAATACAGTCTATGAATATATCATTGCGATTTAACTCTTCTGTTGTATTTAACTGCAATCTTCACCTTGAGAAGATTGAGTTGCGGAGGAGAAGTAGAAATTGAACACAATCAGGGGAATAGTCCAGTTGTGAGGTACCTGGTCTTGACATTCGTGAATCTTCTTCTCTTTCTTTCTCTGTCTCTCAGAATACATACATATATATATATATATATATATATATATATATATATATATATATATATATATATATATATATATATATATATATATATATATATATATATATATATATATATATATATATATATAGTTCTCGGTAGGAGAATAGTACAGCTATATTGGTTGAGTTGCTGAGGTAAAGGTTAGAAGAAATTGGGTTTACGAATGTAAATTGGCTTCAGGAAGATTTCAAAGGAAAACAGAGGAAGGGAGTAACCAAATGGTAAATGAGGCTGTCGGATAAGTTAGGTCGGAGAGTGCTGATTTGTTTTCGACCATGGAATGGATGAGATGAACGACTAGCAAAGAGAATGAGATGAATGAATGGCACGAAAAGAGCATTGGATGCACGTGGAATGTCAGTGAAGCAGAGAAGAGAGCGTGCAAGAGATAGGAATGAGAGGAGGAAGATTTTGTAAAAGTGACGGTCAGGTGTGAGGGGGTGGCCATGGGATGAAACGATGGGGTTATCCAGCTGCGGCTGTAAGACCTCACAGCAGGTTAACATTGCCCACCTATTCTGTGGGTGACCCAAGCAGGATGGTAGTGAAGGAATGTGGCAGCCCTTTATCCCCGAGGAGCTGAGAGGAGTGAGTGAGGTGAGTCTTGGCATTGGCTGAATTCGTATTCTTTGGCTCGGCTATCCCCCTTACAAGGGGGAAGGGCCACTATAAGTACACACACACACACACACACATACACACACACACACACACACACGCACACACACACACACACACACACACACACACACACACACACACACACACACACACACATCCTTCAACTTTTTGTCAGTGAGGCAACATGGCTTCAGAGAAGGTAGATCAACAGTAACAAACTTATTAGAATTTTATGATGAGGTAAGCCAAATCTTACAGGAGAGAGAGGGCTGGGCAGATTGCATATTCCTAGACTTCCAGAAAGCGTTTGACACTGTTCCACATGGGAGACTTATTAGGAAGCTGCAATCAATGGCTAAAATAGGTGGAAATGTTTTGGAATGGATAAAAACTTACTTAGAAGGAAGGGAACAGAGGGTTAGAGTAAGACACTCAGTGTCTGGATGAAGAAGAGTTAGTAGTGGAGTTCCACAGGGTTCAGTTTTAGGGCCACTTTTGTTCCTTGTATATGTAAATGACCTACCAGAGTCTGTAAATTCATTCATAAATATGTTTGCAGATGATGCAAAGATTTTGAAGAAAGTAAAAAACGAGAACAATGGTATAGAACTTCAGGAGGATCTAAATAATCTGCATGAATGGTCAGAAAAGTGGCTAATGAAATTCAATACTTAAAAATGTAAGGTAATGAGAATGGGTACAAGTGCAAGAAGGCCCAAGCTTGACTACTCGGTGGCTGGAGTACAACTTCAAGAGACAGAAAATGAGAGAGATCTAGGAGTACAGATACTGGCAGATTTGTCTCCAGAAATACATATAAATGGCATAGTAAGGGCAGCATATGCATTCTTATCAAATGTAAGGGTAGCCTTCATGCACATGGACAAGGAAATGTTCAGAAATATTTATGTAACCTATGTGAGGCCAAAACTCGAATATGCAGCCCCCTTTTGGAATCCGCACTTGAAAAAGCACATAGCTAAGCTTGAAGAAGTTCAAAGACATGCCACGAAACTGGTGCCAGAAATACGCAATCTCAGTTATGATGAGAGGCTGAGGGAATTAGACTT
Source organism: Halocaridina rubra (assembly GCA_037179515.1). Classification (NCBI taxonomy): domain Eukaryota; kingdom Metazoa; phylum Arthropoda; class Malacostraca; order Decapoda; family Atyidae; genus Halocaridina; species Halocaridina rubra. Next base: position 42,539 of record JAXCGZ010002501.1, read on the forward strand.
ACCATCACTCGAAGCTAGAAGAGTGAGGGGGGATATGGTGACAGTCTTTAAATTCCTTCATGGTTATGATAGAGTGGAGAGGGATCGATATTTTGATATGGCTGGCTCTAGAACTAGAGGTCATAGTTTGAAGCTTCGTAAGAAAACTTGTTTGCAGGATGTAAGGAAATACTTTTTCAGTGTAAGAGTAGTTGATAATTGGAATTGGCTAAACGAGGAGGTAGTTAATGCTATCTCAATCCATAGTTTTAAGGACAGGTATGATAAGTATCACTAAGTATAAAATGGAACCGATGAGGAGACGGGAAGATACGAGCTTTGGGCTCTTTCCCGTAAACACAATTAGGTAATCACATACTGGCAGATTTGTCTCCAGAAATACATATAAATGGCATAGTAAGGGCAGCATATGCATTCTTATCAAATGTAAGGGTAGCCTTCAGGCACATGGACAAGGAAATGTTCAGAAATATTTATGTAACCTATATGAGGCCAAAACTCGAATATGCAGCCCCCTTTAGGATTCCGCACTTGAAAAAGCACATAGCTAAGCTTGAAAAAGTTCAAAGACATGCCACGAAACTGGTGCCAGAAATACGCAATCTCAGTTATGATGAGAGGCTGTGGGAATTAGACTTACCATCACTCGAAGCTAGAAGAGTGAGGGGGGATATGGTGACAGTCTTTAACTTCCTTCATGGTTATGATAGAGTGGATAGGGATCGATATTTTGATATGGCTGGCTCTAGAACTAGAGGTCATAGTTTGAAGCTTCGTAAGAAAACTTCTTTGCAGGATGTAAGGAAATACTTTTTCAGTGTAAGAGTAGTTGATAATTGGAATTGGCTAAGCGAGGAGGTAGTTAATGCTATCTCAATCCATAGTTTTAAGGACAGGTATGATAAGTATCACTAAGTATAAAATGGAACCGATGAGGAGACGGGAAGATACGAGCTTTGGGCTCTTTCCCGTAAACACAATTAGGTAATCACAATTAGGTAATCACATACTGGTAGATTTGTCTCCAGAAATACATATAAATGGCATAGTAAGGGCAGCATATGCATTCTTATCAAATGTAAGGGTAGCCTTCAGGCACATGGACAAGGAAATGTTCAGAAATATTTATGTAATCTATGTGAGGCTAAAACTCGAATATGCAGCCCCCTTTAGGAATCCGCACTTGAAAAAGCACATAGCTAAGCTTGAAAAAGTTCAAAGACATGCCACGAAACTGGTGCCAGAAATACGCAATCTCAGTTATGATGAGAGAATGAGGGAATTAGACTTACCATCACTCGAAGCTAGAAGAGTGAGGGGGGATATGGTGACAGTCTTTAAATTCCTTCATGGTTATGATAGAGTGGATAGGGATCGATATTTTGATATGGCTGGCTCTAGAATTAGAGGTCATAGTTTGAAGCTTCGTAAGAAAACTTGTTTGCAGGATGTAAGGAAATACTTTTTCAGTGTAAGAGTAGTTGATAATTGGAATTGGCTAAGCGAGGAGGTAGTTAATACTATCTCAATCCATAGTTTTAAGGAAAGGTATGATAAGTATCACTAAGTATAAAATGGAACCGATGAGGAGACGGGAAGATACGAGCTTTGGGCTCTTTCCCGTAAACACAATTAGGTAATCACAATTAGGTAATCACATACTGGTAGATTTGTCTCCAGAAATACATATAAATGGCATAGTAAGGGCAGCATATGCATTCTTATCAAATGTAAGGGTAGCCTTCAGGCACATGGACAAGGAAATGTTCAGAAATATTTATGTAATCTATGTGAGGCTAAAACTCGAATATGCAGCCCCCTTTAGGAATCCGCACTTGAAAAAGCACATAGCTAAGCTTGAAAAAGTTCAAAGACATGCCACGAAACTGGTGCCAGAAATACGCAATCTCAGTTATGATGAGAGAATGAGGGAATTAGACTTACCATCACTCGAAGCTAGAAGAGTGAGGGGGGATATGGTGACAGTCTTTAAATTCCTTCATGGTTATGATAGAGTGGATAGGGATCGATATTTTGATATGGCTGGCTCTAGAATTAGAGGTCATAGTGACGTATGGCTTTTGGCTATTCCGCCGCAAGCCACCACTGACGTATGGGTTTCTTTTATCCCAGCGTACGCCACCACTGACGTATGGCTTTTATGATTATCCCCTTCTAATGACACCACTGCCGTATGAGTTTTGGACTTCCACTTGAACTCACACTTTATAAGATGACTGGGTTACCTCACCGCTTGTCACCACTGACGTAGTGGATATGTCTATTCCTCTGTACACCGCCACTGTCGTGGAGGCTTTATTATTATATCTAATGACACCACTGACGTAGGGCTTTTCCTTCTACGTACATCTATATTTATAATTATGGTAGCGTGGTTTATATATTAGTACCTGATGGGTACGTGGTTACAAGGTAAGAATGGACAAGCAGTAGTTCCTTTACTTGTATTTATTCTAGAGTACAACACAACCGATGACGCCTCAAATGCCCCGCCCAGGCCCTGGCCCATGCCCACTGCCCAAGGCCCACCCAATCCTCATGATCTATTCGTGCCCCTGGCAAACTGCTAACTAACTGTCTCTGCCCTGGGTGGCTCTTTAAATACCCCCAGGGGCAGGGCGTGGCTTAACATCCAATTCTCCAATGAAATCAGTCAGATCTAATCCTAGCAAATCAGCGCCAGGTTCAAAGTGGAATCCCACCTACTTCCGGGGAGAAGTTATTGGGCATTTCTCCTGGGCAGGTTCCTTCGTACGAAACACAAGTTTATGTATGTTGTGGTTTAGGAAATGGCTAACTTCCTGTCCTTTCTCGCCCTTCTCGATGCCAGGTCCATAAGTCTCACGGTTCCGGTCATATATTTCCTTGGCACTTTCTACAAACATTGTAATAAAATATCCGTGCCCTCGACCAACCGTTTCCGCTCCGGAAGTCATACGACATCCCTCCCAACCAAAACTGAAATATCTCTTATTTCAGTCGAAGCATGGACTAGTTTTCCGGGAGCTCTTGGACATATCCTAGCTAACATTAGTTTACAATAGAAATGGGGCCGAATTATTTAAGCTATTTTCTAAGAATTCCTATACAAATTACACAAACATAACATGTAGAGAGTACTTTTACAGACAACTAGAGCATGCAGGGTCTATGTCCTTGTTGGAAATCTGAAATACAAACATATTCTTATATCTGAGAACAACATAATTCCAGTGTGAAACTAGGATTAAACATTAATTAAGATCAAAAAGTCAGTTTAAATCAAAACATTAATTCATCTACTTCTCTCGTTTCTTTAAAAGACAAAATTGAGTTAATTACAGTAGGACTATGACTCATTTAGAACATTAGCAAACAATTAAGTAGAGTATTAGCATGTATAAACATGTAAAATGCAATAGACTATAACATCAACAGTAATTTTCTATAAGAGACCCTACCTTCATAAATTCTATTCCTATCATTATTAGGGGCATTGATTTGTCTTAAAATTAAGCCTTAAAAACTACTCCTGGAACAAAGCATGTGTTACTTTCATATTATATTACTCTTCAGAGACCATTTAACATAAAAACTCAATGAATCTAAGGATTAAATCATAATTCAAATAATAAGAATGCTAAAACAAAACACTAATATTATTTAAGCAGAAAATAACTTATTAGTCTTAGTTCTCATCATCCACTTTATCAATGGCACTTACTCAACACTATATTTAAGGGAGACTCTGAGTTTGCGCTTAAAATTTTCTTAAAGCTAGCAAAACAAAAAAATAAACATAAAAATAAAAATATTTTGTCTCCCCCCTTTTTTTTTTTTTTTTTCTTTTTAAAATACCCTTCTTTCTCTTTTCACTAAAGTTCGGACATGTATAGGGATCATTTTTCTTTCTCATTTACGTGGCTTTTAAAGGTATTATTTAAAATATTTTAAAATATTTCTGCGTTTCTTTTCCTCTCTTTTTACTACCGTTATGACTCGTACGGGGATCTCCTTGTTTCTGGGATTTCATCAAGATTACCTGGGTTTTTAAAGTAGTTTTAAAATTTTTATTCTTTTAGGACTGTCCTCTCCCTGTCTTGGGACGACTTTTAAATTTCTCTGTCTCGGACGACTTTCGTTTTCTGTCTAGGACGACTTTCGTTTTCTGTCCCTTGCTCATGAATTCTTGCTAGGTGCGATTCCCCGGTTTCTGTCGGCGGACTCTTACGCTTTCACATCCCCCGCCCGTCCTCGCTGCAGGCCCAGGTTTGTTGCCATAACCCTGTTTCTTGGTTAGGCAGAGCAAAAAGGACCAGGAAGGGGCCCCACACCTCGCGAATCCTTCCAGCCTGGCTTGCTCGTCCTGCCCTCGACCGATCTTGACTAAGACCTCCCACGCAGGAGACCTGCAACGTCACAGCGGTTCTCTTCCTTTACGGCCCTCGCACGTACCTTCGAAGTAGATCTCAGGATGAAAGTTTGAACCTATATCACTACTACAGTTGTAAGAAAGGTTCCCTATGACTTCAGGGTACCAACAATGGCCACACGTTGGTAATCGAGGCTATACTTTGCCTCCCCTGCAACTGCAAGTGATTGCAACCTCTATTCAATGGGCATTAGGGACTTGTCTGACGGACAAAATCTAAAGACTTTTAGAACTTGCAGGTCGGGGCTGCCTAGGAATAGGGTGGTGATGGAAGGTATGTGTCTACACAACTAGATTATTATTCCAAGATACTTAGGACTTAGCAACTGCTACATAGCATTACTCTACTATAAATGTCAAAAAGAATAATCATTAAATGCTGAGAAAAGCCACTAAAGAAACATTCTTATTGGCGGTGGCTACAGTAACATCAAGTATGAATTCAGTTAAAAGATACAAATCATCAAGTTACTGCTGATTTTATTTCAAAAATAATACTTAGCAACAGGCCATTGAGAGATAGCAACAATATCAGTCAACATAATAACATTACTAATAATCATGATCTAAAAATAAGAATAATAAACAATAAAAATAAATATACTAAATCAGAAATATCAATATATATACAATGGAGACTGATATTCAGAAGTAAGAACAGAGTTCTATACTTATTTTTTCATAGTGATGCTTATTCTAACACAGTCTCCTTTAACATTCAAATTCCTGCTGTCGTAATCAATGTATATATGTATAGCATAAGTGGCAACTTGCTGGCTCCACAACTTGTCAATGGGAGTTTTATCTATTCTCTAAACAGTTGCGACATGTGGCAAAAATATTTTAGGCAAATGGCGGTACTACCGAGATCTTATCAGTATTTATGCAATAACAGCATGCAACAATCTATCAACTGAAATAAAATGTAGGCACAATTATCGCCTAGCTTCGCTGGAAAAAATCACACACAAAAAAAAATCAAAGACGGCTACATTCTTTTAGCATCGAACGGAGCCTCTGTCAGGCTCAGAGTCGAGCGAAAGGTAGGAGAGAGAGAGAGAGAGAGAGAGAGAGAGAGAGAGAGAGAGAGAGAGAGAGAGAGAGAGAGAGAGAGAGAGAGAGAGAGAGAGAGAAATACATTGCGGTTTTCACTCTCAAGTCAGCTGAGCTGGGCCTCTGTCTTTTACTTGTACTGAAAATAAAAAAGTGTCGCAGAGTATCCCTAATAATAATAAATAAACAAATGAACGTGAACAACGTTAGCAATGACTATCGATAGAGTCTTATGTTTATTGTCAGCGGCTATTCTCATTCCTGATTAAAAAAAACGAAAGCAAAAAGAACTTAGTGTACAACTGCAAAACTGTCGAAGCATAAATCCATTCCTCTCTGTTTAATCTTGATAAGGACTTTACTGTAACGGCATACACATCCTTGTCTATAATGACAATCTCTCTCTTTTCATGCTATAAATCAGAGGGTTAAGTCGAAGCGCACCCACTCTGATTAAAATCATATGTGACACTATCCCTACTACTATCAACAAAAGTACAAATATCCTTTTCGTAACAACTTCTTAAAAAGGACTTAAGTGTCATTAATTTTAACTTTAAAACTCAGCAAATAATCTCTAATAATCTCAATTATCTTTAATTAGCCCGATTGTAATCTAAAATTCATGAAAATGATAGGAGTTAACCATGGTTATCTCTGGACAATCTTCTCAGAACCCTTTAAGTAAGATTTTAAAGATTTCTTCAATACAAAAAGAACTATAACAAAAACGGGTATCTAAGAATATAAAAAGTCTATCTCTGTGTATGCAATAATAAAAACAAAAGTATATCTCATTATCAACAGTAAAGAATGCATTTTGCTTAAACTTCAAAATCTCGTACGGAGTTGTACATAAACAATTCAAACATAAAATATATATCTTCTTTTACTATCTCGACTTTGACTTATATCTGCTCTCTCAAATACGGGATACAGCTGTGTAACATTCTTGTTGTCATTTCGTGTCAGCTCTCACTCTTTCTTTATGACCAAGCCGAAATAATTTTGATAAAACATTATCATGGCTAAAACTCGCAAAGTTTTACTTTATCAATCTAACATATCTCTTCAGACAAATAATGTATATACTGCAGCTAGCAAAGAAAATAAAGAATCATTCATAGATTCACGTCCTTTATCACGTAACATCTATCTTGGAATCTCTCGGAAATCGAATAATAATCTCAACGGCGGAGTAGGGGACAAAACAAAATAACACAAACTCGGCATTTCAACCATATCTGGGCAGGTGGAGAATTACCTTCTCATCCATATCTCTCACTAGATATTGCAACAGCGCATCACCTCCCATAAATACACTCTGATATGGCATGCAGAAGGACCTGGCAGAGCAGGGGAACGATCCTCGCAGACTCCCCAGTCATGCTTCCTAACGGTGCTTTCCGCGATTTCACCTCCTAGAGCAACCCCCCATTATACCCCCAGTCATTCATACTCACTCGCTGTCACATTCGCTACATCACTTTCAAGACTATCATCCCCGTTCTGTAAAATTCCCTTTAATTTACAACGTTGGTTTTCCTTTCCCTTATCTCTCTGAAGAAGAGTAAAGGTGAAATCTCGGTTGAGCCGCACGGTCACAGAACTGCCTCACTAGTCCCGAGTCCCATTCTAACGAACAAACAAACATTCTACTCCCTTGAAGCTACGTTTGGGTGACACTGAAAAACCTTCCCTATTCTAGGACAGCACAAACTACTCTAATTTACTGTTACTTTCACCTGCATAGCGTGAAATAAAAAAACTCATCTCTAACTAATATCACGAAATTTCTTATTCTTCAGAAATAAAATGCCACACACGTATCGTAATATTTATTCCTTCATCATAACAACACAAAAAGAACGATCTGTCGTTTATGTCCTTCCCTCGCTAAAACATTACTCCCGCGGATAAAAACAAACAAAAAAAGAAAAAAAGCTTAAAAACAGGCGCAATCGTAACACTCGATTTCTTACGCTTTAAGAAATTAATATAACAATGATTTTACACGTACTTTAAAATATCAGAGCTCAGTACAATTACTACAGATTCACAATAACGAGGTTGGAAGATCGAATGGTCACTTCCGCATTCTTTTCTCGAAAACCACACGTGGTCTATGAAACTCCTAAAAGCAGATGCACGTATATTTCTCACTATAATTCTTACGCTTTAGAAATTAATATACTGTAACAGTGATTTCACGTGCATTAAAGTTTTTTCAATTAAAAATCGATACATTCGCGTTCTCAAAATTCAATCTAAGCATTAATACAAATAAATGGAACGCACTTCCAACGAAATTTCTTTACATTACTCAAATTATAACAAAAAACGGAGTTTATTACTGCTTATAGCTATTAGTACAAATTATCCAAGTTAGTAATGGGTACAGAAATTCTACTTTTATCAACTTATTAAGCGCCACACCCCTTATAAGCGGGTTGGCTGAGTCAAAGCATTACTACAAGACAAAATGGCGGCGTCCACCGACCTCAATTTCTTTTACTAATTGTCCCATTACTCACTGGATACAGATCACAAGTACTTAGCTATTTTAAGGAGGTTGTCCTGGAGAGCTTCATGGCAGAAGGCAAGGAAGGAGAGGGTTCTCCTTCTTCTCTTCGCGTAAAATCGTCGAATCGCCGTCCTCTTGGTCGGATCCGGCAACTTATACCTCTTGTAATGGGCATTTTCACTCAATGCTCCGGTCACACTTCGGCTTACTAAGAAATATCTTAAAAATAGTTCCTTCAAAGTTTCATAACATTCTCTATTTGACCACTCGTCACTTCTCATCCGCAGACCCAAGTATTTCAGGAAGTCGGTCGCGGGAATTATGGACGGACATTCGCGGTCTTTTATATTCGTGCCGTCGAGGTATAAAAATGAATTCTTGACTCGAGGCGTCTTTACAACCAGGGCACAGGGTGGGGGCTTGGCCGGCTGCGTTCCCGGTGTCACCACGGGGTTCGGAGCGGCAGGCTGTTCGTCGATGTTTGAGGCGTCGGCGTCGGCCAAGTTCCTTCTCGACGGAGCGGCGTCGGCGCGTGCTTGTAGGCGCCGCACTTGCTCCTCCAGTTCGAGAATTCTCCGGTGTTTGGCCTCGTCACTCATTTCTTGAATTGGGAGATGTTGGGTTTCTGCTTTTGCCATTCTTATTTTCTTTTCTTTGCACTGGTTTCTTCTGATATGAGAGTCTCTTTGTATGTATTCCAGGCGTGATGATCCGTACCGCACTGCCACCACTGACGTATGGCTTTTGGCTATTCCGCCGCAAGCCACCACTGACGTATGGGTTTCTTTTATCCCAGCGTACGCCACCACTGACGTATGGCTTTTATGATTATCCCCTTCTAATGACACCACTGCCGTATGAGTTTTGGACTTCCACTTGAACTCACACTTTATAAGATGACTGGGTTACCTCACCGCTTGTCACCACTGACGTAGTGGATATGTCTATTCCTCTGTACACCGCCACTGTCGTGGAGGCTTTATTATTATATCTAATGACACCACTGACGTAGGGCTTTTCCTTCTACGTACATCTATATTTATAATTATGGTAGCGTGGTTTATATATTAGTACCTGATGGGTACGTGGTTACAAGGTAAGAATGGACAAGCAGTAGTTCCTTTACTTGTATTTATTCTAGAGTACAACACAACCGATGACGCCTCAAATGCCCCCACCCTATGACTAACACAATCTATGATCTATTCGTGCCCCTGGCAAACTGCTAACTAACTGTCTCTGCCCTGGGTGGCTCTTTAAATACCCCCAGGGGCAGGGCGTGGCTTAACATCCAATTCTCCAATGAAATCAGTCAGATCTAATCCTAGCAAATCAGCGCCAGGTTCAAAGTGGAATCCCTCCTACTTCCGGGGAGAAGTTATTGGGCATTTCTCCTGGGCAGGTTCCTTCGTACGAAACACAAGTTTATGTATGTTGTGGTTTAGGAAATGGCTAACTTCCTGTCCTTTCTCGCCCTTCTCGATGCCAGGTCCATAAGTCTCACGGTTCCGGTCATATATTTCCTTGGCACTTTCTACAAACATTGTAATAAAATATCCGTGCCCTCGACCAACCGTTTCCGCTCCGGAAGTCATACGACAATAGTTTGAAGCTTCGTAAGAAAACTTGTTTGCAGGATGTAAGGAAATACTTTTTCAGTGTAAGAGTAGTTGATAATTGGAATTGGCTAAGCGAGGAGGTAGTTAATACTATCTCAATCCATAGTTTTAAGGAAAGGTATGATAAGTATCACTAAGTATAAAATGGAACCGATGAGGAGACGGGAAGATACGAGCTTTGGGCTCTTTCCCGTAAACACAATTAGGTAATCACAATTAGG
>JAXCGZ010002502.1:0-42500 GCA_037179515.1 Halocaridina rubra
TAAGTAGAGTAGAATAGAATAGGTTAGACATGCTGAAAATACAATTAAAAAATGGAGTTGCCTCGTGTGTGCCAGTAGGCATGTTGCAGTGTCCTCTATTCTTATGTTCTTATGTAAGTCAACAAATGTTTTTCACGGATAACAGGTCAACAATTGTGGTCCAAGGTACAGTATTATCATGCACGTATGAGAGTCAAACTGATAACTTTTATCAGAAAAATAGCTTCATATGTTACAGTAGTTTAAACATTAAAAAAATGGTTGAGAAAACAGAGGGGAATGAAGGAATTTAGCACAAAAATTTAAAAATCAGGTCAAAGTCGGGTCGTAACATATCTTTTCAGCTCAGCTGACCTCAGTTTCCATGTAGCACTTGTGGAATACAGTTGTACAGTTGAGGGTATAAAATTTCTCTGTTATTTTGTGTAAAAATGCCCTCCAGAAAAAACTACATATATACAGTAGTATTAAAACTAAATCTTATTGAAGTTGCCAAGCAGACAAATAATTGTGTAGCAGCAAGAGAATTGTGTGTTTCGGAGAAACTTGTGCGACTGGAGAGAGATAGTGAATAAACTAAAGACAATACCAAAATGAAAATGTGCTAACAGAGGTAAACCTAGCAAGTGGCCATAAATGGAGAAAAAAGTTGCAAAATGTGTATTTGAAAATAGTCAAACTAGAAAGTGTGCTACTTGTGAAGCCATCCAAATCCATCCACTAAAAGAATCAAAGAAGGAAGGAATTTCAGATTTTAAAGCAGTGCTGGATGGTGCACTAGATTCATGAGATGGTATGACTCAGTACTTCGGCAGAGAACTAAGATCGCACAAAAACTACCTGTTGATCTAGATGATAAGATCATACAGTTTCACCAGTTTGTAATGAAAAAATCGGCAGAAAGAAGGGTATGCATTATCATGAATTGGGAAAATGGATGAAATGCCTATTACTCTTGACATTAAAGAAGGCAGTGTGCAGGCTCCATTACTGCCTCTGATCTGTGAATGGATCGTTCATTCATGGAAGGAAATAAAAGATGAAATGTTGTCAAGTTACTCAAGAAATGAAGAATTTCGAATGCATTGGATTATACAGAGGACAATTGTCTATGAGATGACATGGACGAAGATGAGGATGATGTGCTACCTATAAGTGTGGACAGCAAAGATGAAGATGAAGAGGATCCTTACAATCATATCATTCATCCTCATGATTATGATGATTACGATGTTAATGAACTTTTGTGTTTGAAAAGGTTAAGATGTACCAAGTAACTATTACTTAAAGCTGGATCAAATTTCTACTTCACTTTTTGTATGTAATTAATTGTGTTTTTGTTTATATTCACTGAGATATCACTTGGACTTCTGATACTGTACAGAACTTTGAATTCTAACATGAATTTCAGTGCCTCAAAAGTAGTATCCATAAAATAGTCGACCCCATAAATTTGACCTGAAAAATTGTCAGAAACATCCGGCTTTTACATGAGTATATACAGGGTATATACTAACATTAGAGTAATAATGGGAACTGCAACAATTACCTTTTAAACAGTAAGCCTTAATATGAAACATGGGTATGTGCCTATAACTAATATTTTTAACCTTCAAGGAATATGTTATAGTTGAGTAATATTACTATGATATCTATGCACTGGAATTACAAGTGTAATAAAAAAAATACCACACAATGATTGTTATTTTTATCTTCAGAAACACAACACAACTTCAATATCTAATATAATAAAAGCTCAATATTTGTAATAATATATAAGAATGTTTACTCATAATATACCACACTCTTAATTAATAAATTCACAATAAATTTAGACATCCTTGTCATTAATGTGAATCATATAACAGAGAAAAATCTTCTCTTTACTGCTGATTAAAAAAGGCGCCTTAAGTCTCCGTGCAGCCTATTGAGATTTTCTCTCTGAGAATGGTTTCTATGGTCCCAGAATAGAGTTACACTTGAAAAGATATTGAACTAACAATATCAGCCACAGTTTCATATAGAGCGGAGGAAATATAGATAAAACATGGACATATAAAATACGGATTGTACAGTAGATCTGGAGGGTTTGAGATCAGGGAGAGATGGATTAAAGTATCCATTGTTCTGGCTCCACAGGCAATGGGAGGCTAAGCACCAACTCACAGAATTCATAAAACGCACAATGCCCATCTCACTTTCGTTGCTAGTAACTGCCTCATGGGTGGGTGTTGAGGGGTTGCATAGACTCAGAAAATATACTCTTCCACGCTCAAAGAGGCTTTTACTGCATAGTTATGTAAACTATCGACAATATTACAAACACAAAACTTAAAGAAAGGTGGAGTGGGATTCTGCAATGAGGAGAAATGAATTCCAATCAAATTCAACCTGAAGAGTGGGCACAAATTGGTGGAATATTACATTCAACCTCTGTTTTAGCATAGTAAAATGCAGCTTCTAGCTGTCGTAGTGTGCTTCACCTGCAGTTGCTTAGCGAGAGATTCTCTATAGCAGTACTGTATTAAATGAGTACTGTAAGAGTACTGATGTAATACCATACATTTACAGTAATGTGCTGGCACAGTACAGCATAAATTAAGTATATGTATGACACATATAGTACAGGGTACCCTGTATTATGATTAAGATTCAGCATACATATATAATATATTTTATATATTGCATCAAGTTATGTTCTTCTCAGTTTACTTTCATGGTTGTATTCTAAACTACTATCATCAATCGAGGCACTGCTGAATATACCAGTATTCATCAAAAAGCTTTTTAAGATACTCTAAGATATACATGACATTTTTTCACAAGTTCTCATTATGGGATATACTGTACCTAAATGTACTCTGGATCAGAATCATCTGGTGACATACGAGGGCAACATCACCACGAAACATGATTCACGATGAGAATTCATTAAAAAACGAAGAGGGTTAGTAATCAACACACTGCGGATGCTATGGCAAGAGGTAAAGACCTCTTGATTGAGAATGTGGATAAGATATACTCTTAATAACAGCACTGGGTTGTCGAGCAAGGCAGCTTAGGGAAAACAATATCAATAGCATCGAGAGCTGAGAGGCAGAACACAGCACACAAACTTCTATAACATACTGCATACTGTCAGGAGAATGAAGGAAACACTATGTAAGTGATATTCATATGCATCGAGGTTTTAATTTTCTAAAATGTTTACCAGTACTCATAAAATATATGCAACCATGCATCCTATCTATATACTGATGGTTGAATAAGTAACTTCAATGCATACTTTAGGAAGTTATTCATGTATTTGACCAAGGATAAATTACTGCAAGAAGTAACAATTAACCTGCAATATATTTACTGTAAATAAAAAAATACATATTAAAATGTTTCTTTTCTCTCAAATAATTCAGTCGATATAATAAAATAGTACCATTCTCTGACAAATATATATATATATATATATATATATATATATATATATATATATATATATATATATATATATATATATATATATATATATATATAAATTTCCCCCCCCCATGTGTGACATCAGGACAGGCAAGTAAACTGCCCTCATCATTTAACACCCGGGCATGAAGAAAATATTAAGAAGGAAAATAAAAAGATTACGGACAAGACAGAGATGAGGTAATGATACAGAAAGGAAAAGGTCAGACTGAAAGAATAGTCAAAGTACTGAGGACATAGAGATAAGGCAGGATTAGGTCCTGAGATGACGATAGAGCTGCTTTTTTAAGGAAGACAGGTTATAAGAATTAGGAAAGACAGAAGGAAGAAGAAGTTTCCAGAGTCTGGAGGTAGATGGGAAGAAGCAGTCGCTGCACCAACCAATCCGCGAGCTACAAATCTCCACATAGTGCCTGTGAGACGAGGCCGATTGGAGAGTGTTACGCGGCCTCGGCACTGAGCGAGGGATGCAACTCGTCAACTCATCAGAGCAGTGAGGGAAGTAGTAGTGATAGAAAAGAGAAAGGGACGATACCTAATGGTGAAGAGAAAGAGAATCCAGATTAGAAGTAAGAGAAGGGTCAATAATGAGTCTGCCTTAGATTCAACCCAATCAAGGAGATAAGTATAAGAAGAAGCACCCCAGATGTGTGAGTAGTATTCTAAGCAAGGAAAGATAAGACCTTTATAGATCTTAAGTAACTGTAAAGAGTTAAGGTAATGACGAATTAGACATTTGAATTAGGTGATTCCTCCAAGACAAGTTAAAGGCTATATTGATTCCTAATATACTGATAGAATTAAGAGGGTAAATTTAATTAGTTTCGAATACAATGAGGCTATCAGGAGGAGAAAATGATAAAGAGATAGTCAGAAAGTGTCTTTTGAAGGCATTAAATTAAACTAAGTTTTGGGTGCCTCACTCAGATACCCTCTGCAAATTGGAGTTGAGAGAAGGAGAATAAGTGATACAAAACTGATTACGAGTAGCAGATGAAGTTTGTGAAGAAAAGGCAGAGGAAAAATGAAGGGTAGGATTATCGGTAATGGTGTGAAGAAGAGAGGAAGATGGGGACTGAAAAAGATTCAGTGATGAGGAGAAGGAATAGAGTAGGTGAAAGAACGGTAAATATGAAGTGAACAAGTACATATGATCAAACTTACCACTCTAACACAATCAGTAGCCAAGAGGCATGCCTTTAAATCTTCCCTGAGACCAGCACAAGGTCTCTTATCATCAGACACTTTTGGTTCTTCGTAATACTTCATAGCACAAGTTGGCAGCCTCCTCACCTATACACACACGAAACAAAAGGTAAAAAGGTTATACTGCAAAGGAATTCAACTAATAAAATAGAAGACTTCTTTTATATCAGGTGTAACCCCCTGTTAATGGAGGAAGTAGTCTCCGTAAGTCTAGGGTATCAGTTTATTTTGCCAAAAATATAAACAGTATTGTTGATACTGTAATTACACCTTTCGTGGGACTTACTGGAAAACCTTCAATACTATAATATGGTATTATTTTAGTTATGGGGAATAATGGACTATGGCTTTTTTTACGTACTGTGTAGGGAAAAAATACTCATAAGGGGGTCCAGAGGTGAAGACTCCCGACTTGGGAGGCCAAATTCCCCTAGGTGAGGTTAGGTTAGGACACACTCTCAATTATCCCCTCTTCTAAAAAGTTACCGATGATAATAATGGCAATGCCGAATAGGGAAATCTTGAGTTTTGTTACTGGTATGCAACAGGAACTTGTAACTGGCTATAAGGGTCTAGGGGTAGTCTAGGCAGTCAGAGTGGTAACACACCAACACCTTGGTGGGAGTTTTGGGACTACTGTACTGTCATTACCTACCTACACCAAAGATGGAAATTGTCATAGATTACTGATGCACAGTAGTTCGAAACACTAACATATGTCACCTGAACAAAGGAAAAGGATTTACAGTAGCTATATGTATTACTAAAGTGGAAAACCTAACACTGATATTCTAATAAAATTTTTGCTTTAATAATCAAATTTTTCTTAACAGAGCACTTCTTAGAGCCTTGTCCTCTCTAATAGTTGTCAATGTTGATATTCCACTCCAGGGAGTGGAATATATTGCAGTGGACTGGGAGTGCTCAAGACTAACGTGGCACTGCTTTGATGTGTTAACAATTCCCTATCAAATGTGAAAAACATGCCCAGTTATACACATCTGTGTATAAATGTACCTGTCATAGATATGATGGCTATCCTACTTTGTAATATTTGCAATAAGATGCTGTCAGCTAGATATGTTTTAGAATAATTTTTCATGACGTTACAGAAATTATAAAAAAAATAAGGTAAAGGTCCAGTATAGCTCCGGCACCTTAATTCTACCCTCCTCAATAAGGTAAAGTTACTTCACACTGGCATATTTGTACGGAGTATCGGGGGGTTGCTAGGAGGTAATGTTAGTGTAGGTTAGGTAAAGCACGGGCTTAGGGGGTTAACCTTATTGAGGAGGGTAGAATTAAGGCGCCGGAGTTATACTGGACCTTTACCAAAAATAATACACTCTAACTTCCATGTCCCTTGTCGGTTAATATTTAAGATTACACCATCAACAACATGACTGGCTAAATGGTAAAGTATCTGAGACCACTGATCATATCCTATTTCTATCTGGGGTGAACTTACATAATTAGCCTAATTACGTACATCAAAAGTTAAAATATGGAATAAAAATAGTCACTTAAGAACTAAAATGTCAATTAAAAACTCAGGGTGTTTGAAACTAAACATCTGCTCAATTTTCAATATACATTGAGCATTTTATAAGATTGCATAAACTGAATTAACATTCACAGGACAATCATGGTGGAGGAAGAGGCACAAACTTATGTAGGATTAATCAAAACTATAAATCGTTCATGAAAAAGCTTTGAGATTAAAATGTCCCAGCTATCAGCCTAAAATAAGGACGAAAACACCCTTACAATAAGATATATACTTATGCCCGCTGATAATCCTTTCCAACTAGATAAATGTGGGTTTCAAAGCATACACCGTCTAATTATTAATTAATATATTAATAACACATAGTAGAGGAATCACTTAAAACGTTGTAGTATCTTACCGATATTTGTGTAATAAATTAAGCGTTCCTCTTCCTCTTCACTTCGCAATTGTTTTGTAATAGTTAGTATGTGGTCACAGCCTTTAAAGCACGACACCATTTTATTTTAGTGTTGCTGAAGGATTTTTTTTTTCATATTTTCCACATCTTGAGCCAACACAATTCTTTCAGCTTGTGCTTCATTTGGTGTAATATTACATACGTCCATATACAGTGACCACACTTCCCCGTCTGAGGGGGTGGCCGAGCCAAAGCACACTCATTTACATGAAACCAATTCACTCTGGAAACAACTCTTAGTCCCCTAGGAGTAAAGGGTTGAAGCGATTATCTTCCATTATGCGGCCTGGGTTAACCATTTGGATAGTGGGTAACGATCTACCGCTCTGAGCCTCAGCAACCGCAACTGGTTTACCCTTAACGCTTCATCTCGTGTCAACCTCCCGCACCCATCCATCCTAGCTTACCGTGTTAGCAGGAGTGAGAAATCCCTTAGGCCAACGTCACCTATACACAATCTCTCTTCGCTTACTACTATCTCTGGTACTCTCTTCCCTACTCCTCTGACATACCACGTGTATTCAATGCTCTCTTCACCCCAGCATGGTTCTTGTGTAATTTTCTCGAAAAATTGCATTGTCTACATTTTTTCATCTCTTTGTCCATTGTAGTAAAGCTAAAGGTGTTCCAAAGATTCATTTTCTTATTGCCATATGGTACATCTTTTATTCTTTCCTTTAAAGTCAACTCTCCAACTTAAGTTCATATTATCTGTCCTTGTTGGTATCCAAGACTCTTACGTATTGCCACACCATTTTCTTCCGCTGTTTCAATTTTATATTCTTTATAAATACCCAATTTTATTTCTTCCAGCTTTCCTTTTTCCATCGATCTATTTTTGTATTCTATTTTAACTTCCAATAAAACACATTACAACATATTTTTCTCCAATTATATATATATATATATATATATATATATATATATATATATATATATATATATATATATATATATATATATATATGCCTCATTACCCCTTGTAAGGGGGGTGGCCAAGGCAAGAAATGCATATTCACTACAATCCACACATACCTCAACCACTCCTCTCAGCACCTTGGGGATAAAGGGGTGCCATGTCTTCCCCCCTTTCACCCTGCTTGAGTCACCCACAAGGTAGGCGGGCAAAGTTATTTTACAATGAGGCCTGACAGCTGCAGCTGGTTTACACCCACCGCTTCATCACATGGCAACTCCCCTCACACCCGTCCACCACAGTTAACCGAGCAAGCTGGTGCAAGAAATCCCTCTGGCCCGCATTATCTATGCACAATCTTCCTCCACTCATTCCTATCTCTTGCACACACTCTGTTTCACTGACATTCCTTGTGCATTCAGTGCTTTTCACACCATCCATCCATCTCATTCTAGGTTTCTCTCTTGACATAAATCCAATCACTTCTGCACTCCATTCTCTCTTCACTATTCGTTCATCACTCATTATTTCAATGTTACCTAATCAACTCAACACACTCTGATCTAACCTATCCGACAGCTTCATTCCAACACCTGTTCTCTGCCTGACATCCTCATTTATTACTCTATTCTAAATATATCAAATCATACTTCTCAAACACCTTATCTCTATTACATTGAACTTGTTACTTTCATCCTATCTTGCATTCTAAGTCTCTGCTCTATACAAAGCCGTCGGCAAAATCACACCTTCATGGATCTTTCTTTGCATTCATTCCCAAATACTGTGGCTATTTCTCATTACACTTTTCAATCCACCTAGACATTTAACTGCTTCCTTCACTCTGTGATTTACTTCTACATCCACTATTCCACTCCTTGATACCTGCGACCCAATATACTTATAACTCTCAACTTCTTCAAGAAACTCCCCATTCACTCCTACATTCAATCTGCTTACATTAACACTCCTTGTGCATCTCATGACTACTTTTATGAATAATATTTTGCCCCTGACTGGGACTTGACACTAAGATACATAATTACTGTGCCAAGGCACTATCAACTACACCACTGAAGGTCTAAGAGAAACAATCCTTACAGCTTAACTGCCATACTAGGAATGAACGAATTCTATCGGAATGCCTTTTTGTTCATATTACAGTTTCTCCTAACCTCACTTGTAGCTTCGTTTTTCGGATTTAATTCGAATTTCAGTTATATAGGTATTAACAATAAACATTACCATATGTGAAAACATGAATCATATTTTGTCCTTGACCAGGACTTGAGACTAAGACACATAATTACTGTTCCAAGGCACTATCAACTACACCACTGAAGGTCTAAGAGAGAAACAAACCTTACAGCTTAACTGCTATACTAGGCATGAACGCATTCTCTCTGAATGCCTTTTTTCTCTTATTAAAGTTTCTCCAAACCTCACTCGTGGCTCCGTTTTTTCCATTTAATTATGTTTTCATATATATATATATATATATATATATATATATATATATATATATATATATATATATATATATATATATATATATATATATATATATATATATATATATATATATATATATATATATATATATATATATATATATTATATATATATATATATATATATACAGTATATATATATATATATATATATATATATATATATATATATATATATATATATATATATATATATATATATATATATATATATATATATATATATATATATATATATATATATATAACCAAATAACACATTACATATGTGAAAACATGAATTATTTTTGGTAGCGCCTTGACTTAGTAATCATAAGTCCTAGGTTCGAGTCCCGGTCGGGGTAAAAAATTATTCATATATATATATATATATGTATATATATATATATATATATATATATATATATATATATATATATATATATATATATATATATATATATATATATATATATATATATATATATATATATATATATACAAAAGACACTCCCCAACGTACTAACGATTTAGGTTGATTAGACTGAAAAAGGTACTTTACAGTACATATATGTGCTGTACTGTACATTACTTAGGCTAAATAAACTTAACTATTACATAAAACATAAAGTATACAGTATTACTGAATTCTAATGCAGTACAGTATATTAATAGATGGGTAGATAATGGGTAAGTTTTTGTTCGTATCTGTGAATGTTCGTATTAAGTTATTCGTAAGTAGTGGAGCTTCTGTATATGTATGTACGTATATACTGTATATATATTTTTTTCTTTCTTTCTTTTCTTTTAACATACACACACACTTGTAGCTACCTAGAGGCATACATGACTTATGGCATTATTCAAAATAATCACTGCCCATTGGTTTAATATTTTACTTAAATTATCTAACAATAAAATAGGTACTTTCCATATGCTACCAATATTCCACCTATGTGTACTGAAGGAGAACAACTAATTAATCCATGCTAAATAAATTTAATTAAAAAAGTAATTAATATAATAAGGTATACAGAGGAGCTTCCTTAATATAACATCCACACATCCTTAGATATTACATAATTTATTAAAATTCAAAGGATAATTTCACAAAACTGATAATGAGTCATAAAAAAAATAAAACTGGCTTCAACAAATGGCTACCAGATTTTATTAAATTATCGCACATGCCAAAATAATATACATAAAGAGCCAGTAAAAATAAATGAAATATCAAGTTGTCATAATACTGACATGCATATAATATCATTTACTGCATCTCCGCTTAAAGTGGTGCAATAAAACAAGCAGTGATTTATTCATTATTCAATACTGTTTTTCTTAAATACCAATATGAAGATTTCAAGAATGGCACTTTTGATTATCTTTTTTTTTCATTATAATTGTAAAATGTGTAGGACTGATATACAATTTGCCTACTTACTAAGGCTGCACTCAACCATGTAGTGGGAGTGATCAAGTTACAGCACACATTCACTCATCAGCAGACACAGTGCTAACACTTTCATTTTTATTCTCTTAAGCATCATACCATTATCCTTCCTTCTGCTCTTATTCGTTGCACAACCATACACATACAATGACCAAATTAATACAGTTCTGGTAAGCTTTCTTACCATAATGCTCTCGTATGTCTTGGATTTCCAGAAGAGGAAAGTACAAAAAGATCTTCCCAGTCCCCTAGTTCCACCCTGTTTAGTCATGTATAACAACATGGAAGTATCACTATATTTACATTTCTAATGAACAACGAGATAGGGAATCCAATCCTTTGTATTTTCTTTCCACAAAGAGTCAAGTTTTTTGCTTTGACTTAGCACACTCCCTTATAAGGGTATTCTGGTTCTTGTATACTGTATAGATAGAGATGATATCTATTAATTTTGTGTAAGCTAGGGAACTGCTACTAAATTACTCAGTTCATATTACCAGATGACACTCTATCTGGCCCATATATATGTGTATCATTAAGAGAGAGAAATTAATGTGACAATCTTAGGGATAATGGATTAATTTATGTGGTTATTCCTAGCATGTTATCATAACAGCTGTGCAGATTTTGACAAAATAACATTTGTCCAAGCATAATAAAAGACAAAGCCTTTTTACAATATATATAAAAGCTGAGTTTAGAAGAAATGCACATCAGAATCTACAGAATCATAGCCTGAATGATATGACAAAATCTACTACAATGAAACATGAAACAAAGCAGTAGTTTCTGTTTCTCTCTGTTGTAAGGCTGGACGGGTTAGGTTAGGTTAGGTTTTCGAAATACAAAAATCTTTTTGGTGCCAGAACGTCAGTTGGCAAAGGAAATGTTACCAAAATGGGCTAGTATTCAAACAGCTAGCGCCAAAATGGCCACACAAATTCCACCAAACCCAAATCTATATCTAATCCTTCACTGAAATTGTGCTCTGAAACTACAACCCAGAATGGTGATTATCTTCACATTAAAGTTAACGAAAGTGGTAAAAATAAAATCCACTAGAAAAAATATAAAGCTATGGAAGTATTTAAAAACACAAATGTGACAAATGTATCAGTTATATATATATATATATATATATATATATATATATATATATATATATATATATATATATATATATATATATATATATATATATATATATATATATATATATGAATATTTTTTACAGCGACTGGAACTCGATCCTAGGACATGAAATTACTAAGCCAAGGCATTACCAACTACACCATAGAAGGTCTTAAAAGGAAAACAGAATATATATATATATATATATATATATATATATATATATATATATATATATATATATATATATATATATATATATATATATATATTAATTATATATATATTAATTATATATATATTAATTATATATATATATTAATTATATATATATATATATATATATATATATATATATATATATATATATATATATATATATATATATATATATATATATATATATATATATATATATATATATATATATATATATATATATATATATATATATATATATATATATATATATATATATATATATATATATATATATATATATATATATATATATATATATGAGTAAAAATCTTATTATGCAGGAAATAGAGCAAAGGCTTACCAATACTTTATCTTCATATCACTGATTAAAATATTTTTCCTCATGCATCATAATACTAGTAATAAGAATTTTGCACAAAAATAAAAATCCGCAATATTCTTCATGTTACCTTTCTTCAAACGTAACATTCAAGATTGAAAACTTGGTAATATCTATGAAATCTTCAAGATATATACTATATGTGGTATTAGTCATCTAAAGACCCCATAAAGTCCTGATAGATTAACATGTAAGCATTTTTTTCAACTTGTGTCATTTTGGCAATCATTGCATTGTTCACTTCACTGAGAGGGACCTTCTCTCCAGCTACACTAACTAGTGGTACATTCTCATCGTCTTCACTGTCCATAAGTTCATCTTCCATTTCAACTTCATCTGAAAATTAAAATTGTAGATTACTGTATTTAAGGATAAGGAGAACCGCAGTGGCGCAGTGGTTAGAGAACTTGACTCAGGAGGTGACAAACCTGCGATCAAGCCAACCCCAGGGCGTTAGAGAGGGCATCCAGCCTTAATTCCTAGTAAACAAGTCAACTTTCTATCTAACAAGTGTTACAATTATATAGAGTTTTTGTGTTACTTATGTGAAAAAAATATAGATATGCCCAATGCACTGAGTTAATGTGTATGTGAGAGAGATTACCTCTAGACTCTGTGCCAAATGCTGTTATTGGCAGTGCATCAGGCTTCTTAGTTACTTCATCAACACTATCATCGGAGTCACTATCTGAATTGCGGTTGGCTCTTTTCCTCTTTCGTTCATGTGCCTGCAGAAGCTTCATTACATCATCGTCCCCTCCAGATTGAAGCTGATGGACATTAGTTAATGGGGCGTTCTTGCCCTCATTCTGTAAGAACAGGAACATACGGCAAAGACTTTAATTCAGTACAGTGTGTGCACTCACATAAAGTGAGATAAAGAAAGAAGTGTTGATACAGTTTTAAGATTACGAAATAAAGATTGAAAGTAACCTCAGTAACACATAAAGTTAATTAAACAAGTACTGTGAAAACACTGAAGGAAGACAAAGTCAGAATTATGTATAAAGGTTTCATAAGTCCCATACATGGCATATATTCTACTATCTGCTTTAGACACATTCTATAATATAGGAAAAACAAACATAATTTTCATATATCCTTAGCCATCTTCATTAATCATATTAGGTTACCTTACTCATGCTTCTGGATATTAGCAAACAGTAACCTAACTTTCCTATTATTAAGGATGGAGTCTCTGTAATCATAAATGCTGGACATCCAAGATTAGCGACAACTATATCTCACAATGCTCCATTTCAATTTGGTAAATTATTTTTGCAACAAATAAAGGGGACTGTGGTAGGATGACAACAATATACTCAAATCGGGAGGTAACAGACCCACAACTGAGCACACAGCTGGGTGTTAGGGTGGGCATCCAGTCTTAATTCACCAGCTCCAATATGTCTGACCACGCCCATAATGGGGACTAATAGTGACACATAAAACGAGTTTCATAACAGACAATTCAAATAATACTTTGCAGTGAGTGCCAACTAACATTCATATACCTTCTAGATCCTAACTATCAAAAGTTAATAACAAGGAAATCCGTCTTTATACCAGACATTATTTGAGAAATGACCATTAATGATATTGATTACAACACATTTTCTTTTTATATTATCTTGTGCTCCCAATATCCCGTGAGTTCTTATTTTCTTGCTAGTTAGCTTTAAATAAAAAAATAAAGCATGAGAATAAATGAGTACCCTGTTGCTTCTCTGCAGTACTACAGTTGTGTGTACTTTGGAAGCATTAATCAGATATCTCACTAGTAACTAAGTTCTGGGGACCGCAGCAGAGCATTGGTTGGAGTACTTGACTCGGGAAGTGATAGAACCCATGATCGAGCCTATTGCGGGCCATTTGGAGGGGAATCTAGCCTTGATTCTCCAAGTTCAACATATCTGTGTCCACTACCAAAATAGTGATTAAATGACACAGAAGATGGCAAATAAACAAACATTAGAGGGAAAAATTAGTACCCCGTTTGTTTCCTTGCAGTACCAAAGTTGCGTAAACCATGAAAGCATTACTGAAACTCTCACTCGTCACTAAGTTCTCTAAGAAAAAGAAATTAGGAATGAACATATAAATAGGATAGTTACTAATTTCAAAAATTGCTAGTAACTATCAGCTAACAAAAAATAAGTCACCTTTAACAGAGGATGAATAAGATAAGAGAGGACTTACCTGTTGAGCAGTCATCTCTGATGATGTAATATTGGTAGTTATGAGAGAAGAGGCTTCTGACAACCATATAGGATTCTCTTTAGTTTTAACAGTTTCTTCTGTCTCGGTTGCATTAATATTAACATCAATAGACCCTTCAACCTGCAAAATATAAAAACTATTGTTAATGTCCTTGGGAGCCACAGGAGGACCCAACTCGGGAAGTGACAAATCCAAGTTTGAGCCCACCAAAAGGCTTTAGGAAGGGCATTGTAGCCCTAATTCCCCAGCTCCAACCAGTCTCTGTCCACCCCAAGTTGAATGGGGATTAATAGTGACTCACTGAGCGGTAAACAACACTATACCATTAATATCCTTGTTACAGAGAATAATATCATGGAAAATGAATCAGGAAGACGTTAAGCCAAAGTATTTTCAAATGTCATCCGCAGTTCTTCAGCATATATTTCTAGCCATGAGAAATGAAAAAAAATAATTCAGTTCTTGCAAGATACATGCTGTCAGGACAATAAAGATGTTTAATATACTGATCAAGGTAAAGCATGTTATATTGCTTTAATATATAAAATACAAATGACTACAACACTTTCACGGCAAAGAGCACTCTATAAAATTACTTCATATGTAACTCTTTACCCTACTCAAGACATACCATGCTGAATATTAATAAAAAATTTAAAAAATATACTAACCATATTGGTGAAACAAACATTCCAAAATGTTGTACAATCTTCTTGTACAGAAGAGTAACCCCAAGGTGTCCTAGGGTTATGCATATTTACAAGGCAAATCACCTAAACTAATCAAAACCTAATGCTAGCCTAACAATTTACAAGGTCATTCAACTTTACATGTGGTACTAGGGGGTTACTCATCTTTACAAGCTCCCTAATTCTTCACTTTTTTCATCCAATCTTAAGTATTCTAAACGAGCACTGTCTTGCGAATACTGTATATGCATAAAAATGTAGAGTAAATTTATTTCTAAAAATTAATATACAGACCATTATCAGATAACTGTCGAACTAAAAGAAATACAGTATTGGTCTCTTAATTTATTTTCCAAAGCATATCTATTCATGAATCGATACAGATTCATGGCCTCACAGCAAAAGATCTGTGCCCACTTACCATGTGGATGGCCCAAGCAAAGTGGTGGGGGAACTGTGCTAACCATTTATCCTCAAAGAGCTAAGAGGAGTGATCGAGGTATGTCTGGCTTCTGGTGAATGTGTATGCTTTGGCATGGCTATCCCCTTTACAAGGGGAATTGAGGCAACTGATAAGAAATGCCCTAAGTTTCTAATAAAATAAAAATTTTAAACATACACAAGCTGAGAGATTGTATTTTTTTTTTAAAGCAACTAATCCATATTGTGCAAGAGCTGCCAGGGTAGCAACAAATGTAACAATAACACAGGCCAACTCTAAGATTAAAGTAATATACTCTGTATTAAAAGCTTAAAAATATCCTTAAAAACTTTAATAATTAGAAGTCTACAAAAACTATCATAGTCTTGTAAAAGTAAAGTTCATTACAAAGAATGGCATGTATGAAACACAAACCAACATCAATACTATAATTCTCTAGGTAGTCTTACTATAAAATTATTTCACTTCCTTTAACAAAGCAAGAATAAAAAAGGAATAAAACTACAGAATAACTATTTTATCATGAGAACATCTTATTCATATACAACACTACAAAAGAACGCAAACCAATACGGACCTGAAACCCTGATTTTTTGGTAGCATCACCAGACCAAGAACGCCCATCAGGATCCGAGTTCACAGGTTTTACAGGTCGAGGTTGACTGGGGGAAAAAAATTCTATAAATCCAAGCTTACCTAGCATATAATATAATGAAGTACAAGACTTTGTATACTTACTGTTTCAAGGTTATTAATTAAAAATCTACTTCTCTATCTATCTATTGCTTTGGCACACTTTCTCCAGTGAAACAGTCCCAACTCCACTGGGACAGTCCCAGCTCCTCCATGTTTCACTTTGTAATCATGATATACTGACATATTTTAATTACTGCATATTCTTCCATCCACTAAATGGTCTGCCATCTCAAGGCTACTCGCATAAATGTTCTTGAATTCTGTATCCACCATTCGATTCATATGTCCTAACTACCTCAATATTTGTTTAAACCCCTGAACTACACTGAAATTTTCTCAAGACCTCTTCACCGTTTCAGACTAGTATAAATTTTCCAGCCACTGGGGAAGTGAAGTAGTGTAATGGTAGAATACTCGACTTGTCAGGTGACAATCCCACAATTGAGCAAAAGTCAATGCATTAGGAAGGACATCAAGCCTTAATCAACTAGCTCCAATCTGCCTGTGTTCATCCCAAAAAGGGGACTAATAATTAGTTACACATAACAAGGACTAAAGATTATTAATTTTCATTATATTCCTGTGAAGCTGGTTGCCTTGCAAGTTGTTATCCCATATCTAAATGAAAAAAGTCTGTTCCTCTTAATACAGTACCATTCTTTGTCCATGTCTGTACACCACATACGTGTCGGGACCATAAAGCAAATCCTGCGTTCTGCAGATCTATACCTGCATTCCAATATTACTCCACCTAACACATCATCACTAATTCTTCACTCGTCTTCCACTGTACTAGAGTGACAAAAGAATGACCTTGATTCATGTGAAAACAGTATTGTGAATGACATATACCAGTTACCTCTAAATAATAAAAGTGTTCCCACATCAAAAGACAAAGCATATTCAATGCTCTGTTTCTGAAGGCAACAATTTCTAAAAAGCAGATTTACATTTCTTCAGAAGGCTTTTGGTCTATACTGTATTTTTGCTTAAAACTGGCAGCAAAAACTGCTATAAAAATAATGGATGTTACAACTCCAGTGTGCAGCAAATACTGGCATAAATGAGTTTAAAATTGCTGTCAAAATTGGATGGTTAAGTTGTATAAACAAAAAAATTAAATTTCAAATATTACACGAAACACTTACCCTGGCTTTTTGAGGTCGCTAAAATCTTTAGGTTGAGGCTCTGAGAACTTGGCAGCAAGTTTAATGTTTTCAACCTGTATAAATAAATACAAACAATGGGAAAGAAAAAGAAACATATTAGTAATAAATACACATCTGGCTGCTCTTGTGTAAACATGAAAACATAATAACATTGTATTCTTAGTGAGAAACTTGTACAACACTGATATTTCAGGTAAACTGCACACACATAATGACAGTAAATGATGGTAAAGTTTAAAAGTAAGGCAAAGGTTAACTGAATATTATGGCATTTTACCTCCCGAAGCAAGTTAAATAGTGGTTCCATTTGTTCGTTGAATTTCTGTAGGACTATACGCGTATCATGACGAGGCATGCCTGACATGTCTTCCTGAACTTCTTGTTTGCAGATAATACACAGCAGTTGACCTGTCAGTACATCAAGAAGCTGGTCAGCCTGTATCAAAAAAAGAAGAAAAAACAAGAGATATGGTAATTTCTTTTGTGCTTTGCAAATTACAAGTAACAAAAACTTTTAATAAATGCCATTTCAGCTAACAAGCCCAATATTAATGAACATGAACATATTATTTTGTGATTCATGAGTTATAAGTGACAAAAATTAGCAATAAATACCATTCCCAAGTTTAAATTTACAGATATTCTTTGGGATTTACGTGATACTAATAACAAACACTAGCAATAAATGCCTTTCTCATAACCAAGCCAACTTCAAGAAAATGAAGCTATTCTTAAGTGATTTACAAGATACAAGTAACAGAGACTAACAATAAGTGCCATTTCTATTCCCAAGCTTAGTTCTAAAGAATAAGAAGATATTTTTTGTGATTCATGAGTTATAAGTAACAAAAGCTAGTAATAAATAACCCTGCAAAGCTTAATTCTCAAGAAATGAATGTAAAACTATTCTTTTATGATTCACGAATTATAAGTAACAGAAAGTTGCAATATGACATTCCCATTCCTAAGCTTAATCTTACATAAGGCCATTACTGTTTACAATCCATATGAAGTCTTTCAACAATACTTTACGAAAATCCAGAGAAGAAATGCAACAGACAGTTATACAGATATATCGTTTGAACATTACTATGCAAATATCTGATAGAAGAATTGCAAATGACACTGGAAAGAAGTTTAATTTTATGTACAAATACTAACCCGTGTATTTCTTATATTATGGAGGTACATACATATATACGCAATAGCCACAATCCCCATTGTAAGGGGGGTGCCCGAGTCAAAGCATACACATTCATAATAAGCCCAACAAACCTCGATCACTCCTTTTAGCTCTTTGGGAATAAATGGATGCCAAATCCCCCCCCCCCATCATCTTGCTTAGGTCAACCACAGGGTAAGTTGGCAAGGATCTTCAGCCGTGATACCCAGCAACCAAATATCTATACTCCACATTCTCTTTGCTAGTTGTTCAATATTCATTCTCTTTTCATGTCCATACCATCTTAATACTCTCTGATTTAACCTACCCAAAAGCTTTCTTTCAACACCCTTTCTCTACCTCATCTCCTTTCCTATATCCTTTTCTTTGCATTCATTCCTAAATTACTATATCTCACCACAATTTTCATCCAACCTAGACATATACTCACTCCCATCACTTACTTCCGCATCCACTCGTCCAGTTCCTGCCACATGCAATACCACATACTTATGAAAGTAAGCATAAAAAAATTATGAAAGTAAACTTTACTGAAAAAGGATAAAGATTATAGTATTAAAAAAGGATATAAATTGTAGAATTAAAATAGGAAGCAAAAGGGTGCTTTTATACTATTTTTCTAAACTATGCTACATAAAAGTCCATTTTAGGATAGAAATAAGCCAAAAGTGCATCATCCCATACATACCTCTAAATCTGTATAGCTTCTCTGGCAGTACTGACAAATAAATGAAGCCCTGCTTGTTTGGTCACGTTCTTCCATCTCTAATTTTTTCCTTATGTGATCCAACTTATATTTTATGACGTTTACAAAACTCTGAAAGGAACAGAAACAGCTAACCATACTGGTAAATCACCTGTACTGTACAGTATTTCCTTTCCTTACATGACTAATACAAAGTAATATTATATTTACAATTTGTATTTTTTTTTCTTGTGTGACACCGGGACAGGCACGAAAACTGTCCTCATCAGGCCTCACCTCAGCACCAAGAAACACAGAGATGAAGAAAAAGTAAAGTTTAAGGATAAGGCGGAAATATGCAAATGGTACACAATAGGAATAGGACAGGCTGAAAGAATAGTCAAAATAATGAGGACCAAGAGACATGGCAGGATTAGGCCCTGAGATGAAAATAGATCTGCTTTTTTGAAGATAGATAGGCCATAAGAATAAGGAAAGGCCGGAGGAAGAGAGTTCTGGTCTGGAGGTTGATGGGAGGAAGCAGTCGCTGCACTGACCAATTCGCGAGCTGCAAATCTGTTAGTACTGTATATATACCAATTAAGAATTGCGGTAGCACTATAGTTACTACACTCGACTTGGGAGGTGACAGACTCACATTCAAGCCCACCATGGGGCATAAAGAAGGGCATCCAGCCATAATTTCACAGCCACAATCTGCATATGTTCACCCCCATAATGGAGATTAATAGACATAAAACATATTCCATTTAGGAAATGTCAATTTTTCAAAAGAGACCCGCATCCCACTAAAGCCAGAAGGGCCATCCATAGCTGAAAAAGGAGCTAAATGGGCTTTATCATACCAAACACATCCTCATTCTCTCTATCAGCTGTGTGCTGGCAAGGAAAAACCATATAGGGAGGAAAGGAATGCTAGGTTATTCTCTCTATCCCTTTTAGTCAACTCTTACAATATACAAGAATTGAGGATGTGGAATTCTTTCTTCCCAGCTCCAAACAATTTTTTGTTTATTTACTTTAATGTGTCAGTACTAGTCCCAATTTGGGGGTGAACGCAGACAATTAGAAGCTGGAAAATTAGGGCTGGATGCCATTCCTAATGCCCCGCCTAAGGCTCGAACACTGGTTCATCACCTCCCCAGTCGAGAATTCTACTGCTACAGTACACCCCCATCTCCATATTTAAAGATAGGTTAATATTTATTCACTCATAAAGAAAAATATCCCAGGGAGTTGAGTATAATTCTTACAAATTTTTTACCATTATTCATCATGAGCTAAGTACTAAAAATAAAGTTTGATTCTTTCTCTCTTTTGTGTATTTAAAACAGTATGAAAAGTAAGAAATCGAGACAAAACAAAGACTTGGGCAAGGAAATTATGATCATTAATAATTACAATTGTGACAATATGACAGCAATTCCTTATGTTGAAAATATTGAGCAGTAAACTACTAAATTATTATTGGATAAGTTTGAGGACCCAAGGAAGTGATGGTTTTCATCAATGGGATATATTATCCATGGAGAGTACTGTACTCTACTCAGTCCCCTGTGGAGGGATTCAAGTATTTCTGAAACCGTTGTTATTAAAGAATATAATAACATTACTTGAATATGAAGGATCTCTTTTGTTGAGACGACACAATAACCTACTGAAGTAAGAAGGGTGACCACCACTGAACTAATAGAGAATACTGCAGAGTTTTGCCATACCCTGTACGTCCTCACTCCCTTTATCCCTTTTCTATGAGCTATCAACAAAATTAATTACATCTCAGTGCAGGAGAGCTTCTGCCATGCCTCAACGCTAAAATTTTGTACTATTCCCCTTGACATATTAAAGGCTACTGATTCCTTTTGAGTCCCTCAACTTGAAAAAACATTGACTCAAGTATGACAAAAGGGCTAAAGATGCCAGATATCGATATCTATTGCACTACCACCTGCAGAAATGGTGAACTAATTTGAATATGTAGGACGTTCGCAGCTTACATTCTGGGAGAATATTTCCAAACATACTACCTTTTGCGGGTAAAGGGTTAAAAGCTGTATTATAGCAATGAAAATACTGTACCTTGGGTAGGAAAGTAAATATAGATATATTGCTAGTACCTTATAATTAATAAAATAATACTGTTCCTTCTGTGTTTTGCCTTCTTCCTGAGTAACCATTTTGTTTCTGCACTGGATGAATTTGTCAGCCCGAAGGGTGTTAATGCGCTGCCGGAGCATCTTCCTGTCAAATTTTAGGAGGTCACACAAATCATCCTCACTCATACCTGCAAAGTTAATTAGTATAAAAATTTTTGCAAATGCGAGAATTACAAAGACACATACAATTCATAAAAAGTTAAGACTATTCCCTCAAATCTCAAACCATAAAATATTAAAATGAGCAAACAACTGGCCAATTTTTTATATACATTTGCAGCAATGATGATTCTAAGGATTTATATAATATACTTTATATAGTAAAGACAACACTGAAATCTGATAGTTCCGTTAGATCACTGATTGATAACTAATGGTAGGAGCAGTCATATTCCAATTCAGGCAATGTAAACAAGTGCAGCACAGCATAAGCAAGGAAGTTTTGGGAGGGTATTTTTATGCATTACTCTTAATCCCCATTTAAATGGAGGTAGACACAGACAGGTTGAGCTGGGGAATTGAGGCTAACAACTGGCATTTAAATTACAGAATGAATCAATAACAGGAGTTTTTTGCTTGTCATTTGGTATTACATGCACAAAGAAAAACTTATTACTTATCAAACCAACTATATAATATCTTATTGCAATAATCAGTGTTCTAACTCAAGAAAAGTTATAATAAAACAGAAATTTTATAAATCACTTACAACAATTTCTTACAAGCATGTCGATAATAAGAACATCTTCTATCATATAAAATCCTCTAACAACAAGACGAATCAACATCTGCAAGTTCTGAGGAACTTCCAGAAGAACTTCACCATCCATGATGTGATGACCTGCTGGGATAAAAAAACACATTGCTCTTAAAAATATTTAGGTAAATAAAAGCCTACTCATACTTATCTGTTAATCGATTTATGGCATTTATCACTTCCATTATAGATAATTATAATCAAATAATGACTGGATAAATATTATTCTGTATATTCAGACTGGCTCTCCTTACATATTTTTGCAGTACAATTTGATTTCTACCGTTTACATACTTTTTGTTCCTGTGTTCTTTGCCACTGATGTTCTAAGGATTGACGAAATCAAATGTTTCAAAACTGATAAGTAAGTGGCCAAATATGCTTCAACAAACACATCACTTTCCAAATGTTTCAGTAAAATGTGCATAAAATACTTTTATGCATATTTCAATTTTTCTCATTGAAACTACTGGGATACATACTAAGCATTCTGTATTCCTGTGCATCTCCTGACTGCATAGTGTATATTAGATATAACCTGGTTCAGCCAGATACTTAGATTTAGGTGATTAATTTAGCCTAGCTTACCTTCATCTTTTGGGAAAAACCTCAAGTTGCAGACTTAATAATTAGTGTATTCCTAACCAAAAATTATTACAGCTACTCTACATGAAGATACTCTATAGACTGAATTAGTGTATCGAAAGCAAATACCACTTATTTAGGTGTACAGTATTGCACGATGTATCTTTTTTCTTAAAAGACTTGAAGAACAGAGTCTATAAAGTCATAAGCTAGGCTCCTTTTTAGCTTAAGAAAATTATCTGTACTAGTAAACCACCAATAAAAGTGCCTATTTAAGACTTAATGATAATCTAAGGTTGTTCTTAAAGATATACAGGGGATCTCCGTTGTTCATGGTTTCACCCTATCATTGTCAAAATTTTGAGATGACAAAGAATTTCCCTGCTATTTAGTTTTTTGTCAATAGAAGGAGCTAATAGCATATGACATCACGCACAAATTCATTGTTGTTTTTCTACTGCTGATACCTGTTTGCAGTATTCTATGCCACTTGTGTGCTTGTTTGCCTCTTTTCCAGTGTATTTTGAAAGAGAGAGAGAGAGAGAGAGAGAGAGAGAGAGAGAGAGAGAGAGAGAGAGAGAGAGAGAGAGAGAGAGAGAGAGAGAGAGAGAGAGAGAGAGAGAGAGAGAGAGAGAGAGAGAGAGAGGAGAGAGAGAGAGAGAGAGAGAGAGAGAGAGAGAGAGAGAGAGAGAGAGAGAGAGAGAGAGAGAGAGAGAGAGAGAGAGAGAGAGAGAGAGAGAGAGAGAGAGAGAGAGAGAGAGAGAGAGAGAGATATGAAAAGCACTTAGACTAATGTCATCTTGTGTTTAGTACAAATATTATTATTATATCTGATATTCGTTTGTCTCTATGAAATCTTAGTCTTATAATAAACTGAAGGGCAAGAACGTTCCAAGCAAACATCTTAGAACATATTTAATTTATTTAATCTCCTTATAACAATACCTCACACAACAATGTTTCAAACATCCACTGTGTTCATAATTATGTGCAGTTCAGTACAAAAATTACGACCGTGTGCCAGAGTACACCCTTAAAAATTACCAGTAGCAAACTTCAACTTCCTTGTAAGATGGTACTAGAGGTAAATAACACACAAATACCAAAAATTCATAAAAAAAAACTTGAGTTTAAATAATCTTAAACATTAAAACCACTATTAGGGAATGGCATTTGAACTCGGATCCAACAAAAGCCCTGGGTGGTCCTACAGATCCCAGCTGGGCTTCAAGTTCTCTTAATACTGTAGTCTGGAAAAAAGCAACAAATCCCAAAATTTCCTGATGGATACATTGTTGCACAAGTTTTGGTGATGAATACATAACGGTATCTACAAATATACTACATGAAAAAAAATTCTGATATTTTAGAAGATCTTTACCCACTTATCATGTGGGTGACCCATGAAGGTTGGTGGTGGGGGAATTGTAGCAATCCTTCATTCCCACAGAGCTAAGAGAGCAGACTGAGGTATATTTGGTTCTGGTGAACATGTGCGGTTCATCTTGCCACCCCCTTCCTTACAAGTGATTGTGGCCATTGTATATACAGACGCTCACCAACTTACGCTCATCCGGAAATACGAACATGCAAAAAGTGCAATGCTTATGCAGTCTACTATTCTCATGCAGCAAGTAAAGGGTGGTTTCAACATTTCAGAAACATGCAACCTTGCATCACGTCTCTTTGGGTGTAAATACAGCAGCATGGCACATTAGAAGAAGTGGTGGGAACACTAATATCTCAGGCAGGCTATGGGAATCCTGTTAAAAAGGTAACAGAAAAAAAGGCTAACCTAACCTAACCTGTAACTTTTTTTCCAATCCAAAATTGCGACTTTTTTCTGAGACTATTACTGGACACAGGCAATAAAAGAGGTGCATAAAACGAATCCTAACCCCAAAATTTATCCTAAAGGACCTATCAATCCAGTAGATTTCTACCAATACATCCCAACCTAAATAAATCGATTTTTTTAGTTTGTAGATTTCTACAAAAAGAGATTACTGAATTGACCATAATCCATAGAGGAATACGAGGAAATAAGTTAATTATATATATATATATATATATATATATATATATATATATATATATATATATATAGGTAAATTTTTAGAAGAGGGGATTGTGTCGAAGAAAAACATTTTTGGTGCATCCTGACCTACCCTAACTTCACCTAGGGATACGCGTCCTTCCTAGCTAGGAGCTTCACCCCTGGATTCCCTTATGGGTATTTTTAATCCCCATAACTAAATTAATACCTATATATATATATATATATATATATATATATATATATATATATATATATATATATATATATATATATATATATATATATATATATATATATATATATATATATAATTTCCAAAGCAATTCTATTGGTTTTAAAAGTAATATATATATATATATATATATATATATATATATATATATATATATATATATATATATATATATATATATATATATATATATATATAATATATATATATATATACACAAAATTAAAGAATACTGTGTGCCAGACATACCCTATTTAACTACTGGGTGAAGATCTGAAGTGTTGTAGGAGTGAAAACCCGTTTTTAGACCAAAAAAGAGATAACTATGACAGACACATGAGGTCAATTGTCTTGGTCAATATTGCTCTCATCACATTTTAAAGCTCAAAGACAAATAAAAAAAAAAAGACATTAATGGAGCCAATATTCCTTCTGAAAATATTATTTTAATTCAATATGATCAATATTTTTACGTAATACTAATAATGACGAGTACAAAATATAACGCGCCGACAATTCACTTACAAACAATCCAAAAGATAACAAGTATACCAAGAGTGAGTTTATAACGGGGTCACGATATACTGTTACTTCTTCTTGCATTCATTCCAATATGTCCAAGTACTCATGGGCAAAATATTGTCTTAGTCACAATTAGTCCCTATTATCGGGGAGGGGGTAGACACAGACGAAGTTCAACTGGAGAATTATGGCTGAATACCCTTCCTAACGCCCCACGGTGGGCTCGATCGCTGCTCTATCATTCCGTGGTCAACTGGACCACTGGTCATTACATATTTGATGAACGAAGTACATATTTACCAAATTGTGCTACCGGTAAAGGGCTCTATGATTGTAGTTACCCATCTCGTGGTCGTGTCCTTTGTTTTTATTCACTAAAATTTATCTAAATGTTAGGAGAGAGAGAGAGAGAGAGAGAGAGAGAGAGAGAGAGAGAGAGAGAGAGAGAGAGAGAGAGAGAGAGAGAGAGAGAGAGAGTAGGATAAATAGAAGGAAAATGTAGCGCATATTCAGGAGTACTGTACTCACTATTTGCTAGAGGCATGAACACGTTGCAAAATTTTAGTCCCTTTTGTCAAATTCTCCTTTAAAATTGCCGTCTGAGGATCCATAACGCACTAGAATTTCATTTTATGTTAAAAAGCCAAGAGCAATAAGATATGACAGAAGTGAAATGACCAAATATATTACCCTTCAAGATTGTTTAGTCTGTCAGGGACTAGAATTACTCATGATGTATCTGAAGAAACGTTCTCTTTATGTCTAAAGGAGAATCGTGAAGTGTATTTCTTTTCAAGTGTCACATGAATATTTTTTCTTTTTATGTAGCTAAAGGAAAGGGTTATTTTTGTGTCTGAAGGAGAATCATGAAGTGTTTTTCTTTTGAAGAGTCTGAAGATATCTTAATGAGTGAAGTGTGCCTTATAAAGCATAAATAAATTCGATAGACTATGACACTTATTTCTATGTGTCTGTAAGAGCAGATTTATAAATAAATGTATTATACTGATACGACAAGCAATACATCGAAATATACTGTCGTTGATACTGAAACACTGACGACATTAAGCTTTCCTAAAATATAGGAAAAAGCTCGTCTCTAACCAGGTAAGACCTACTACTACTGTTTATCTACTTTTAAACAAAGTGGACAGTCTCTAGAGCATCCAATTCTACTTAATTTTTATTAGTCATGATGTATACCTTTTCCAGAGTGCAATCTGGCTCAACATACAAGATCTCTAAAGAACTCCACCACAATTTCCAACGGTCTACCTACCATAAGTGGTGAACACTATCCTACAGAGTAACATATGCATTCTGCCTCCCTACCCTTTCCAGCTTGTCAGACTTCCTTTCCGAACTTTGAATCCGAGTCTACACAAATCTAAAGTGGAGACCTTGGACCCATCAAAAGACACATGGCTATGAAACGGAAAAGCGTGGCAAGTATAAAATTTCCGTTTAAACTTACATTTTTTATTTAAAAAAAACGTCTAAAAATATGATTTCTAGATAATGATATCCGAAATATTCTACATATATGATTACAGAATGTACAGCTTAAGCTTCAGTTGCATATGTAAAGAGACTAACAGACCTCTATTCATGAAGTCTACATTTTACTAATTAACAACTAAATATGTCTAAATATTTACTCATATTACCAAGCTTTTAAACTTCCAGACCATTTAAATGGTTGACAATGAATATATCATATTAACAAAACACGATAGAATTTTTACCCTTCCAATCCTTATGACAGAGTCGCTTCTGGGGTATTGTCATATTATCGACAGCATTGCTAGGATGGATTCTCCTTCTAACCATCTATGCTTACATGTTTCTTCATTCCCACGCTACATTTGTTCAAGAGAACGAAAAACGTAGCCATGAGAAACATCCAAATGACCCCAGTATCCATGGAAATCCTAAACTTATTTCTCTAAGAGACCAAAAATCTGAATCCAAGAATGAAGCTAAAGTATGGGAGAGACTGGTAAGTATATCTGAATAAGTAGTAGTAATAGTAGTGAAATAATGTGGTGTAAATTAGCGTAGTTATTGTTAGATATTAGTTATTGCCTGTGTTTTCGGTTTCTTTAATGTTTTTTTTTTATTCCGTCACCGAATTTTGGGCAGGGTAATCTGTCACCGTGTTTATAATATAGAGTAATAACATTGAGTGGTGTGGTGGTGGCGTGGTAATGGGAATGGTGGGGTAGTGCTTAGAGAGTCGTGTGTAATGGTTTTTTGGCAGGAGTGAAAGGTGAGATAAAGGAGCTTTTTGGAAGTCATGCTGAATTTTATCTTCTGCTTTCTTGATTTGTGTTGGCTCATATAGTTACTCAGGTTGGTTTTCTACTTCATAGTGGACTCCTTGACACAGTGATTTGTATCTTATTTTTATGAACCAGCTTCTGGGGTGAGTAATCATATGCAGTCTACTATGAGGGGGGGAATGTTGTTGCATTTTAAAGAAGGCAGAATTAGTGGTTAAACTGACAGATAATAAAGATTTGTTTCTGGAATGGGGATGCATCAGCACTGTATGTGGAGATGAGTGTAAGGGATCACTGTTGATAAGATCAAGAATAAATTAAAAGAAGCTTTTGAACAGGGTACGTTTGATGAATTTGGAAGGTTTAAAAGGATGTGATAGTTAGGGGAACAAGTAAGCATATTTGCTAATGTAATAAGGAGGTTAGCTAGGCGGATTGGAGAAGGCTTGGAGAGAGCTGTAAAGTTAGGGTTTGTGGCTGGATTCCCAGACTGAATATCAATGGAATTACAACATATAAAGGATAGTGAGTTATTGGGTTCGGACACTTTATTAGATAGAGACAATCTTGACAGTAGGAGGAGGTAAAGAGGTAGCGGCGGTAGCTGGTAAAAGATTGACTGCAGTGGAAAAGTGGCAGACCCTGCAACACCAGCGAGATAAGCCGAGTGATAGAAAGGAAAAAACACGTGGGTTCAGAACTAATGTTGCATGTATGAAGGTTCACTCACTGCAAGGGAGTGTAAGAGACCAAAACCAAATGTTATCTGCTATTGATGTGAAAAACCAGGACATATAGCTAACACTGTAATTAGGGAAATGACCTGTGGGGCTACTGCACTTGAGGTTGTCCCTTTTTTTAAGCAAAGGCGCTCTCAAGTATTTTGCCAGTAGTGGAGGTTTGGTAGATGGACTAAAGGCAAGAGCATTAGTGGATTCCTGCTGTTTGATCACTGTGATGGCCGTTTAATTAGTTTGAAATGTTATGAGGGAGAGGAAAGGCGTTTGGTTTCTGTCAATGAATAATGACATTGAACCTCAAGACTGTCTTGAGGAAAAAGAAAGTGATAGAGGAGGCTACAACTTCATATATTGACAATAAAGAGATGGATGAAATTGAGGTAACATCATCTGAAAGTTTTGGCTCATTACTAAGCAACGAGAACCTGTGGATGGAGGAACAGTGTTGGACCTGAAATTGGAATAATATGGGAAGGGTAAGCTTATTTTCAGAAGAGGTAACGATATTTAAAAAGTGAAGTAGAAAATGAATAGGAGAGATATTTTCTCTGTGTGGAAAGTTAGTGAGCCACTATCCTATTGCAGATGATTCAGGTGGGTTGCACTTATGTAAAGAAATGATCAGAAGGTAAAAGATGGAATCATGAAGTCGGATGGGACATAGTGATGATAAATCAGGATGCTGTGGATAGAGTAAAAAGTGAAATCTGGTAAGAGAGAGGTGGTATGCTCCAAAATAAGAGGGGGGGGGGCTGTATGGTGTGATGCAAGCGTGATGTTAGAAATGGGTAACTTCGTAGTCGAGGAAGGAGCATGGCTAAGGAAGAAAGATGGCTACAGTCATTAGTGTGTTAGAGGTGGATGCTGTATTCAAAGGAGTTTATCTAGCTTTAAAGCGGGACTTACAAGAGTTTAAGATTAGAACTGATTCAGCTAAAGTGTAAGGCTGACTCAACTCCGATTTGAATACTGAGAACAGAGTCTGTACAAAGGGAGCTGCAGAGATCATTGTAAAGCACCGCCTTAGGATGTTTTGGGAACTGATCGATGAGTTCAGTTGTGGGTGAGCTTAGTCTTTGTACCATCAGGATGCAACAAGGCAGATGTCTTTAATGGAGTGAAGAAGACTTGGTTTGGGATAACCTATAAGAAGAAAGAAAAGAATGCTGAAATATATTGTATGGGATCTTCAAGTGTTATGGAGTTGCATCAAATACACCACATGAGGGTTAATAGAACACTGTTTGTGTCTAGGAAGATCTGTCCTATAGTGACGAGGCATGAAGGTTGGCAGGTGGTAAGGAATTGCATCCGGTGTCAATAAATAACCCCGTCCTACGATCACATAAAACACGAGA
Source organism: Halocaridina rubra (assembly GCA_037179515.1). Taxonomy (NCBI): domain Eukaryota; kingdom Metazoa; phylum Arthropoda; class Malacostraca; order Decapoda; family Atyidae; genus Halocaridina; species Halocaridina rubra. Next base: position 30,035 of record JAXCGZ010002502.1, read on the forward strand.
AATAAGAGTGAAAAATTATTGGAAAAGATTAGCAATTAATGTGACTCATTATCGGCAAGGGAGATATTCATCTATGGTAGATTGTAGTCCTGGTCTATTCACAATCTAGAGAGAGTTGAGGATAGAGACTGCAGAGGAGATTGCAATCATGTTGAACGAGGTCTTTCTAGAGAGGGATCCAGTCGATGAGGTATTGATGGATAACAGCCCTTCTTTCCGGTCAGAGGCTGTGAAGGACATGTTGGATAGATGGAGTATAAATCCCTTCTTCAGAGCAACTTATCGACCTAGTGGAAATGGGATTATGGAGACACCATCGGACCATTAAGGCAACGGCAGAAAGGGCTCTTGTAACAAATGCAGAAGTAGTAATTTTGTATAATATGTCACATAGGTCGGGACAAGATGAAAAAAACAGGACCTCAAAGAGCAGTATTTTAGTATGAGTGACGAAAAATGAGTGTAGTGCCAATTTTTGTTGGGAAGGAGGAAAAAGTTGTTGTGTCTATAAAAATGGGAGATGAGGTTTGGGTGAAGTCTCCTGATGAGAATTGTACATCTCAGTGGAGAAGAGGGATTGTGATAGACATGCATTCCCAGAATGACATTTTTGTCAATGGAATGCCATGACACATCTTAGATCTGCCGCAGGTGGTGAATAATAAAGATAGTGAGACAGAAGAAGACAGTGCGGTACCACTACAACGATCGCAGCATGAGGAACGAGTGCTGGGGTGGATGAGAAACTTTGTTGTGGGAGATTTTAGTGATGAAGATTATACTGACCTTGAGATCAAGGGAGGAGGTGTAAATTAGTAGTTATTATTAGATATTAATTATTGTCTGTGATTTTGGTTTTTAATGCTTTTGTTTGGTTATATATGACTTTTGGGCAGCATAATCTGTCACTAAAGTATGGGAGAGACTGGGAAGTGTGGTGGTGGAATGGTAATGGGAATGAGGAGGTTAGTGCTTAGAGAATCGTGCATAAAGTTTTTTTTTCGGGAATGAGAGGAGAGACAAAGGATTTTTTTGGAAGCCATGTTGAATTTTGTCTGTTGCGTTCTTGATTTGTGTTGGGTCATCTGGTTACTCAGGTCAGCTTTCTTGTTCAATGTGGACTCCTTATTTTCTGGTTCAATTTTCAGAGTTAGTAGTGAATATTTTGTCCGTTTTCATTTCACAATTTATTATTATTATTATTATTATTATTATTATTATTATTATTATTATTATTATTATTATCATAATATTTATTACTATTATGCTCACAGTAGATTTCTATTCATGTTAAAGATAGGGCATTGATAAATAATTTTAGTAATGGGCAAGACTAACTCACATAGTACAAATTATTACATATTTTTGGATACATCTTATCAAGATTCTTGATGTTACTTTCCTCTAACAGCCTGCTATTATTGTGCAGCCTGGCTCTCCACATCAAGATGACAGAACAGAGAAGACAGTTAATGTTAACGCAACAAACTCAAAAACAACGAAGTCTACAGGCCTACAGTCAGCACAAATAACGCAAAAGAAATAAACAAGATGTTGAGTATTTGCATCAATTCTTAGAAGTGTTAAAAATCTCATTTTACTAATGTGCATTTACAGTTATTTTTTAAATAACTTGCTCATCCAACATCAATAATTTGTCCATTTCCCTTTTCTTTTTTTTTCCCTCTGTTTTCATTACATGATTATACAGAGACATTAAGGCATAATGACTTAAAAGCAGCAAAACAAAGTCCCTAAACTTGCGAGGAACAGTATGTGCAGCTTCCAGAGACTACAGTAAGTTACAAACTTGACATCCCCACATACGGCTTAAAAACTGCAATATTATCACAATGCACATCAACTATGACTTTCTACTCAAATCTTTGTCATATGACATTAATAAATTGCTGATCGCCTAACATTTCTATTCTTTTTTATCCTTTTCAGCAGGAACATGTCCTACTCGACTCGATACAGATAGTCTGAATTCGCAATGTAATCTAAGATGTATTTTTCAAAATAATTTTACAGAATGCATTATGCGAAATTCATAAATTCAATCAAACCAAGAAAGCAGCAGACATAATTTAATATAGCTTCCAAAAAAAAAAATCCTTTGTCTCTTCTCATTAAAAAAAAAAAAATCCTGCATGACCCTCTAATTTTTTATTTAGGAGTAATAAAGGCCATCAATCGTCCAATTGCATGATAATACGGTCATGCAGGCAGCTATGTTTACAAAATATTGCATAATCCTCATTTTATATAGGTTAACTATAAATCCCCACGATGGAGGTAGACACAGACAGGTTGGAGCTAGCAAATTAATGTTGGATGTCCTTCCTACCTCCCCTAGGCGGGCTTAATCAAAGGCGTGTCAACTCTGGAAGCGAACACTCTGACAACTGAGCTACTATAGTCCCCTTGCAAAGCATTAATTCTGAATTATAAATTAATATATTGGTAGTGGGATGAACTGTAGCCAAGATCCTGACCCTCAAGGTCATGATCATGGTGTACTGTTCATAAAACTAAGTTACTGATAAATATATGGTCCTGTATAAGGAGATGGTCCTGTATAAGGAGATAAATCTCCATACAGTCTCCATAATAGAGTGAAATCTTCCAAATTTATTTCTGCTGTAGATCCAATATCTCAAGTATTCAAATAAGCCATCATCAATTTTCGACAATTGAATTTGATCACTAATCTATGTAAGTTAAAATTTTTCTTGTTAGAGGACTACTAAATCCGATGAATCGAAAACATCCTAGAAATGAATTTCATCTCTTTAGGTAATAAAGACCTTATTATGTCTGTTATCATAAGCCTAACATATTCGATGAATCGACAGAATTCTGATTCTTGTGACAGAGAACAATAAATCATCTCCATATATTTTTCTTGAAATTACAAGGATTAATAATGCCTCGTATGTCTTGAAATAAGGTTCCTGGCTATTTTTTCCCATGCTGCAGAAGATTATTTTTTTGCTGATACTATAATTAATCAAGATTTTAGACAATCTCAGAGATAAAAGCTTGACTATTCAGCATTATATGCATTTTTATCTTATTTAATAGGTATGAAGGCATAATGATATAAAGCCAAAAATAAATTATTTTCCTAATACTTGAAAATTTAAATATAACAAGGTATTTTGTCTATATCAGACAGAATATTTTGGTTGTAAGGAGATAACCTTACCTATCACAAGTAGACTGAAAATGCAACTTAAATCAGCATAAATAAAAATATGCTTAGAAGTTGACCTCGTAAAAGATAAATGATAAAGTTAATGAATATTTACTGAATTTAAATAAATACAAAAACTGGTAAGTACATAAATAAGCAGAATTCTCATGGTATAAAAAAAATATAGTCCTAAACAAAGTATTCAAGGCTGTTGGATCTAGGACTCATCTCTCAGGATAAGATTAAAAAAAGGGCCCTGAACAAAGTATTCAAGTCTGTTGAACATAGGGCTCTCTTGTCAGAATCTGATAAAACACAAGATCCACTGAACAAAGTATTCAAGGCTGTTTGGCTTAGGGCTATTCTGTCAGAATCAGATAAAAATCAAGAGCCCTAAACAAAGTATTCAAGGCTGGTGCGCTTAGGGCTCTCCTGTCAGAATTACACAAAAAACGATAGCCCTGAACTAATTATTGAAGGCTGTTGGGCCTAGGGCTCTCCTGTCAGGATCAAATAAAAAATAAGAGCCCTGAACCACGTATTCAAGGCGCTTGGGCTTAGGGCTCTCATGTCAGGATGAGATAAAACACAAAAACCGTGAATAAAGTATTCAAGGCTGTTTGGCCTAGGGCTTTCCTGTCGGGAGGAGATAAAAAAAACAAAAGCCCTGAGTCAAGTATTCAAAGCTTTTCAGGCTAGGGCTCTTCTGCCTGAATGAGATAAAAAAAAACAAGAGCCTTGATCAAATTATTAAAGGCTGTTTGACATATGACTCTCCTGTCAGGATCAGACAAAAAACAAAAGCCCCAAACCAAGTATTCAAGACTGATGTGCCTACAGCTCTCCTGTCAATATCAGATAAAACCAAGAGCAATGAACTAAGTCTTCAAGGCAGTTGAGCTTAGGGCTCTCCTATCATGATCAGATAAAAAACAAAGACCTTAACAAAGTATTCAAGGTTGCTGGGCCTAGGGCTCTACTGTTAGGATCAAATGAAACACAAGAGCCCTGAACCAGTGTTTTCAAGGCTGAAGGGCATAGCGCTCTACTGTCAGGATGATATAAAAAAAACAAGAGCCCTGTACCGAGTATTCAAGGCTGTTGTGTCTAGAGACTCTCCCGTCAATATCAGATAAAAGAAAAACAAGCCTCGGACAAATTATTCAAGGCTGTTGGGCCTAGGGTTCTTCTGTCAGGATCAGATAAAAAACAACAGCCATGAACAAAGTATTCAAGACTGTTGGGCACAGGGCTATCCTATCAGGATCAGATAAAACAAGAGCCATGAACAAAGTATTCAAGGTTGTTGGGCCTAGGGTTCTAAGGTCAGGATGAGATAAAAAAAAACCAAGAGTTCTGAACCAAATATTCCAGGCTGTTGAGCCTAGAGCTCTCCTGTCAGTATCAGATAAAAAGGAACAAGAGCTCTGAACCAAGTATTAAAGGCTGTTGGGAGTAAATCTCTCCTGTCAGGATCATATAAAAATCAAGAGCCCTGAATCAAGTACTCAAGGCTGTTGGGCCCAGGGCTCTCCTGTAAGGATGAAATAAAAAAAAAAGCAGTCCTGAACAAAGTATCCTAGGCTGCTTGGTCTAGGGTTCTTCTGCTAGGATGAAATAAAACACAAGAGCCTGAAGAAAGTACACAAGGTTGTTTGGTTTAGGGCTATCCTATAGGGATCAGAGAAAAATCAAGAGCCCTGAAGAAAGTACTCAAGGCTGTTGGCTGTACTAGGGCTCTCCTGTAAGGAAAAGATAATTAACACACATACTGAACCAAGTTTTAAAGATTGTTGGGCCTATGGCTTTCCTGTCAGGATCAGATTAAAAAACAGGAGCACTAAGCAAAGTATTCAAATCTATTGGCCTAATGCTCTCCTGTCAGGATCAGATAAAAAACAAGACCCTTGAACCAAATATTCAAGGCTGTTGGGCTTAGGGCATCCCTCTTCGTATTGAGGGTGGATGACAAGAAATGTCTAAGTAGCCACTCTTGAGTCGTGCAATGTTCTCCTCCAGGGGCGGGAAGGGTATGGCTGCAGGGTGTGGTGAGCAGGTAATTTCCTCCACCATGACAGGAGCCATGATAGGTATATGATGTATGAAGTAGACAGGGGCTAGCTCCTGGCTCTTACAAGCAGTTATAAATAAGCATAAGTATGGAGCACATTCCACAAAATAAATCTCCTGTAATGAAGACACTCCATCCAAGGTAATATGGCATTCTGTAGTGCTCATACATTGCGAGTGGTGCCCTGCGACATCCCTCAAACCTTGGCGACACACAAGTTGGGTAGGAAGTTGCAATGAGTGGAGCAGCGACATAACCACCATATATACTTGAGCATCTGTGTCGAATACAGCAATGGTGGGGAGGGCTACACCATCACTGGAAGAGCAAACAGTAACAGCCAGGAGAGGCTGGGGGCGATGTCGTAAATTTCTACTCCTGCAGCACTTCCTGAAGTCCCTTACCTATTGGCAAATATGGCAGGTAATACCCATGGCAGGGAAGGAGCTCTTATCCATGTGCGAATTCCTGCAATTTCTACAGGACTTGGTGGGGGTGGCTGGGGGTCGTGCAAGTGGCAGCAACAGCTACCTCCTCGTCAACATCCTCCGTTGCTGTTGCGACCTGTATAGGTGTATTCTGGAGAGAAAAAGACCCACTAGTACCAGCATATCTCACCGCAGCCTTGAAGGCCGAGCACTTTCTCTAAGCTTATTAACACTATCATACAAAAAGTAATTCCAATAAATTTCCCTCTTCAGCACTTGGTCATTTAAACCTACGGTTAATTTTCATAAAACATATAATGACTCAGATTGCGGTTACACTTGGAGCACAATCTAGTGCCAACTGCAAACGCCTTTGAAAATATAGACGTATATGTTTGTTTGGAGCCTGGAAATCACTGAAAAACTGACCCCAGAATACTGTCCGATTACTAGCAAGGAGCACTAAAGCCTTGATATTGTCCAAGGCTTCCATGGGAGTAATACTTACTCACATTTTCCTGGTATACTTGGAATCCAAGATTTGTTGAAGAGCCGGAACGAAGCTGAGCCCATTATGCAAGACAATTTCTAGATCAGACCACATTTTGAGGAATATCCAAGTTCCCATGGACAGCCTCCACGTTCTGAAGGTGGCAGAAGATATCTCAACCTCACATTTCTCCAGAGCAGAGGGTGTTGCCCGTGGAGAAGGGACGACTTTTGCCAGTACCGGATCGCCATTACCCACTGTTGGATCAAATGCAGCCTTTGGTTCTGATGAAAAACTGGTGACGCAACCATGACACAGAGCTAAGAGGCCGTCGCATAGTGAAGCCTGGAAGAGGTGGCCATGCAAGCCTAGCACTTCATTTCACTGCGCCATGGTGGATGTGAATGAGTAATACTCGAGGCTTGACGAAGAGATCTTTATTAAGCAACAGGTGAGATGTAACTAACTAACAGGACAAAGGAGGAAGTGTGATGCAAAACATTAAGGATAACATATCATACATGAATTTACCCATCCTTCAAGTACCACTGTAATAACTTCTAACCTAAACACAATATGCATCATCGTTACTTATAATGAAAAATTCCATTCAATAGCATAGAGCTGGTCATATCTGTATGTCTTTATCACCGTCCACTGGAGGAAGTGATATATATATATATATATATATATATATATATATATATATATATATATATATATATATATATATATATATATATATATATATATATATATATATATGGATTCTTTTCTAAGCGCAGACAACATAGGCATCCACATGGAATTCTTGAGCACCTAAAGAGTACTCACGTGTTTGATTGCAAGTGTACAGATGGATTTCATAAATTTCAGCACATCTCAAGGAATTCCAGGAAAGAGTGTGTACGTCCGCGACTTTGAGGCGTCAGGTTGAGGGTTCGCGCCCCGTTACGATCTGAGGTTAGCAAGGGCATGCACTCAGGGTAGAAAAAGGAGTCCGTGACGTTAAACCGGAACGAAGATTGTGTTCCGAAACAGCATACCCATTTTGTTTCCTCGTCGTTTGTATTACACTCTCTCTCTCCTCTCTCAATCCATTTATCAACTTATAGCAAATAATTCCTTATAGTTGAAAACAAAATCAAATGCTTCTTATATAAACACATATGTAAACCTAATCATGTCCTGGTTAAACTAAGGCAAAAAGGGTCAAGAATCAAGAAATTTATATGTAAACTTAACAGGTGTGAGGTGAAGAAACTAAACATCTTGATACTTTTATATAAAACTGCCATGCTTGTGTGTGTGTGTGTATATATATGTATATATATATATATATATATATATATATATATATATATATATATATATATATATATATATATATATATATATATATATATATATAGTTTTGATCCATATCCATTGATGTGTGGTGATATTGTAATACGTGGTGTATCTCACAATCCGTAGACTATTGTACCATCACCGAACCTAACTTAACCTAACCAACCACACTATTAACCTAACCTGATAAGTTTGGGTTCTTTAAGTTAGTGTACAATAGACTACAGATTAGTAGACAACATACTACAATAGCACCGAATGTGTTGTGCTAGACTGTACAAACTGTACACATAGGTATCACCTGCTAAGGTCCCATGAGTATGCGATAAGAAATGATAGTATATAGACGTGTTATCAGTAAGCTGGGATGGTAATCAAACTCTCTCTTTCTCTCATTTAAAATTTGAATCAAGTAACGCTAACGACTTCCAGTACATTAAATAACCCTGTAAATTGTTAGGTTAATGCTTAAGCTAACTCATCCTAACCTAACCAAACCTAACAATTTACAGAGTTATTTAATGTATTGGGAGTCGTTATCTTTACCTCATCCTAAGATAATAATATATTTTAAAACAGTATTAAAACAGAAAGTGTAATTGCCACAAAGGTTAAACAGTTTTGTTTCTTCGTCATCTTTGTTACCTAAGCAAAAGGTCTAACATTATTTTAGCGGAATGAAGGTAAGAGAGTTGACATAGACTTGTTGATGTTGTTGTTGTTTGATGTAGATATCCACCCGAGGGGGGGGGGAGCAAACGGGCCATTGTGGGTCCGTAGGTGAGCTGATTGGGAGCTGGAACAATTCTTCTAAAAATAAGAAAAAACTTCAAGTTGCTCTTAACGGGGTTAGTAGTCTCCTTATTAAATGTTAGTTGGATGCCTTGATTTGAAGGGAAGAGGAAAGTTTGGATAGGATAGTGGTGAAGAAGGGAGAGTTGATGGCGCCGTGTGATTGCTTTTGACCCCTGGGGGACCACCAGGAAGGAAGGGTAAAGGGGGATATAGGAAAGAAAAAAAAATTTATGAATACAAAAAATGAAAAATAAATGGATGAACAACATTTTGGAACAAAAAGAATTTGCTGATGACCAGCAAGGGACAAAGCTTCCTTATTGGAACCACACCAGCGTGTTGTTCCTTGCAGTTTTATGCGTCACCATCAATCCCCATTCGAATGGGAGTGGGCAAAAACAGGCTGGAGCTGGGAAATTAAGGCCGAATACACTTCCTAACGCTCCGCGGTGGGCTTTCACAACTTGGCTAGTAAGTTATTCTAATAAATGCAATAACATTATTACAAATATTTCAGATAAATGGTTTGCTTCAATACTTGGTCGTTATCATGGCCGTCACTGCTCTGGTTCGAGGAACGATAAATGATGTTGATAGCAACACAACCGATGAGGAAGTGATAGAAGAAGACCTAATTGCGGAAGAGGAAGAAGTAGCAAAGAACGAGGTAAACAAAGTAAATAAATAAATAAATAAATAAATAATTAATAAAAATAAATAAATAAAGAGAAGTGAAAGATCGTAAACGACAGCAACAACCAAATAAATACATATATGAATCATACAACAGACAACATAAACCCAGACAAGAACATGTGAATTTGGGAGCACAATGTATGAGCCGGTTTTACATCACGGACTCCCTTTTCCAACGAGGGCTAGGACAATGCTTTCTTTCGAGGGACTTTGTTTTAGGCAAGATCAACCGCTACCCTGAGTGAAAGCCCTTTATTACCTTAGACCGTGGCGGGTCTCGAACCGACAATCTGACAAATCAAAGTTGGACTAGCTACCGCCCGGCTACGGTGGCCACTTAGGTAATACAAAGTATTATGACGTTAAACCCAGCCACCGGGGGGGGGGAGTAAGTCAATTTAGTGCCGAATTCAAGCTAAGATCAATGCGAAGATTGCAGTCAGAGAAGACATCTGGCCATAAGAATTTGAACTAAAATTATCATTTGTTCCTACGAAGGGCAAAGAGGCATCGCGACCCTATATAATAATGAAAAAGAAAAATGATAGATTCTGGCTTCAGCTGCATAATTGGATAGATAGATACAAGTAGCTAAAGTGTGTTCACAGATAGGGTAGGACAAGTAACTTAAAAATAATAAGAAAATATTTATAAATCATTAAAGTCCTGGAAATGACCTCACTCAACTTTTTACAAATTATTCTCTAATAGGCATCCATTATTTTTCATAATTCATAATCTTTACTCTCTTCTTCCATTTTTTTTCTTAATATTACCTTCTCTGCTGCTTTGCAAGAACCACCTTTCTGTAAATATTCAATTTCCTAATTTCGTTATTTGGGGGGAGGGCGGAGAGGAGACTGGGAAACCCCTCCTCTGTATTTTTTCTTCCCAAGGAGTCAGAGTATTTTGCCTTGACTCAGCCAATCCCCATATAAGGGGAAAATGGCTTATGTATATAGATATTTTTTTCTAAATATATAATAAGGCTTCTGCTATATTATTATTTTCTTCCAAACTTTCTTTTACAGTTTCTTAAGACTTGTTCAATATTCATATACAGTAGTTCTGAAGTACAGTGCATCTATGTAATTATTTTCTTGACACTTTGGCCCGATTTCTTGAACAGTGTAAACCTAGGATACTATATCGTCCGTTAGCTAGACACACACACAAATGGATTTCATAAATGCATCTGACGCGGGTCTGTGTATGGGCTAGGATCCCATACGGGATCCTAGCCATACACAGAACCGCGTCAGATGCGTTTATGAAATCCATTTGTGTGTGTCTAGCTAACTGACAATATGGTATCCTAGGCTTGCACTATTTAAGAAATCGGGCCTTTATACCTGCTGAAGACTAAAAATTTGAATGTCTCTAATCTAGAGTTGAGTACCATTTTCAATAAAATCAGAATTTTAAACACTTTTGAACAACTAGTTGCTTTACATCTCCATGCCGTAGTAGCATTATTTAGACATCATACAATACATTTCTTCTCAGTCTTATAATTACAAAATACATAGAATCAAATAGTGTCAGTATAGGCCCAGCGTCGTGCACCATTTGTACAAAAATAATTTCAATCTCAGACTATAACAGCCTAACAATCAAGATCCAGACAGACTGTCTTAGAGGCCTAACTTTCAGTTCCATTATTTAATAATAATCTTTTTAAACTACAAAACTTGCTTTACGTCTGTAAGACGTTTTATAAGTCTGATATCATGATAGGCAAAAATAAATGCCATTATCGAGCCTGGTTACCAAGAAGACATAAAGCAAAGAATAAACAGAAATGGGGAGTGTGGTGACTTGTCAGATGTAAAGGGATAACAAGAGATGTGTAACAAATACGTCAGAGTACTCGGTGTAGATGTAGGTGTAGGGAAATAGCCGTGACTGAAGGAAGATTTAAGAACGAGCTGTCCTGGTCAATCCTATTTAAGTCCAAAATACCTTCAACTGTAGCATCGCAACGGGTGGCTGATGCATTGAGCCAACCTACTACATTTCCTCCCTCTCTCTCTCTCTCTCTCTCTCTCTCTCTATATATATATATATATATATATATATATATATATATATATATATATATATATATATATATATATATATATATATATATATATATGTTCATTACTACAGAAATCATCAGAAGTTGAGAGCTTGGATGAATTAGACATGAGTGCCTTTGAGAATAAAGACGACATTTTAGAGGCTGGTGAGGAGTGCTCTAGAATATCACCAAAAGAAATATTTTATACTGAAATTCATCCAAGATTCCTTGATTTATTTGATGGTGAGCATGACAGGTTGTCAATTTGTCTTCATTTTTATATATTACTGAACTGACATTTTGCAGATTTGTTCATCGGTTTTGCTGATATTCATAATGATGCAAAATTACCCACTGCTAAGGTGAGCAGGCGAAATGAACTGTTTACACATTCATTCACCGAAAGGTTCTGCAAACTCTGTTTTCAGATGTGTCCACGGGCTTTGTCAGCAATCATAATAATACAAAACTCTTCCATAAAAGTTATCTGCTACATTTGTATAAAATAAAACTCTAACATAAGGTATACACCGAAAATGAAAGCATGAGAACGAAACCATCTTTATAAAGAAAAAGAAAAAACTATATAAGAACCAAAAAATAATTAGCCTGTACACACGTACTTTGCAAAAAAATTTAACTGGGAATATTTTATTCTCTCTAGCCAAAATATTAATTATTGCAAGAACTACATTTACTAATAAGAAGAGGCCAGTAATTGTAATTCATTCATTTATGCATTTATTTATTTATTTGTCTGTTTGTTTATTCAGAAATGAGCCATTTTGTGGAGTCCGTCATGGCGAGAATAGAGTCTGCTCTTGTTATTCTGTTACCACATGTGCAGGAGTCCCCTATGTCAGTATTATCTTATTCATTTGTTCATTCATCAGTTTGTTCACTTATTTTTCATTTATACATGATTTTTTTTTATTTTTCCTTAACTAATTACTAATATTCACTTCCTGAGTTCAGTTCATGTGAGGTTCTCTTCATCCATAACGTATTCTTGTTAACACTTACTTATAATATTGATTATGCAATCAGTTGTTTGTTTGTTTTTAATATCCTTATTTATTAATTACTAACATACTACGTTCATTCTACAATACATAGGATTCCCTTCATTTCATAGGTTGATAAATTTTAGCTTAAGTGATAAAAAAAAAAACTTTAAGTACACATAACGACTCAAGTACAATAAATAACTATGATTTTTTAAGTTAGCATAAGTCAGATTAGGCATTAAAATAACCTATATCAACCTAACACTTTAAGGGATCATTTATTGTACAGGAGGGGTTTACATGATCCAAATACATTCTGCAATAGATATCATGAACCATTTCTTATCTCTCAAGATTAAATAGTAATA
>JAXCGZ010002502.1:47500-52339 GCA_037179515.1 Halocaridina rubra
CTTCTAGCTTCGAGTGATGGCAAGTCTAATTCCCTCAGCCTCTCATCATAACCGAGATTGCGTATTTCTGGCACCAGTTTCGTGGCATGTCTTTGAACTTTTTCAAGCTTAACTATGTGCTTTTTCAAGTGCGGATTCCAAAAGGGGGCTGCATATTCGAGTTTTGGCCTCACATAGGTTACATAAATATTTCTGAACATTTCCTTGTCCATGTGCCTGAAGGCTACCCTTACATTTGATAAGAATGCATATGCTGCCCTTACTACGCCATTTATATGTATTTCTGGAGACAAATCTGCCAATATGTTTACTATTAGATCTCTCTCATTTTCTGTCTCCTGAAGTTGTACTCCAGCCACCGAGTAGTCAAGCTTGGGCCTTCTTGCACTTGTACCCATTCTCATTACCTTACATTTTGAGGTATTGAATTTCATTAGCCACTTTTCTGACCACTCATGCAGATTATTTAGATCCTCCTGAAGTTCTCTACCATTGTTCTCGTTTTTTACTTTCTTCACAATCTTTGCATCATCTGCAAACATATTCATGAATGAATTTACAGACTCTGGTAGGTCATTTACATATACAAGGAACAAAAGTGGCCCTAAAACTGAACCCTGTGGAACTCCACTACTAACTCTTCTCCATTCAGACACTGAGTGTCTTACTCTAACCCTCTGTTCCCTTCCTTCTAAGTAAGTTTTTATCCATTCCAAGACATTTCCACCTATTCTAGCCATTGATTGCAGCTTCCTAATAAGTCTCCCATGTGGAACAGTGTCAAACGCTTTCTGGAAGTCTAGGAATATGCAATCTGCCCAGCCCTCTCTTTCCTGTAAGATTTGGCTTACCTCATCATAAAATTCTAATAAGTTTGTTACTGTTGATCTTCCTTCTCTGAAGCCATGTTGCCTCACTGACAAAAAGTTGAAGGATTCCAAGTGAAGAGAGATATGTTTCCTTAGTAGTTTCTCCATAAGTTTGCAAACTATGCTGGTCAAGGAAACTGGTCTATAGTTCAGAGCCGTATCCCTCCTTCCCTTTTTGAAGATAGGTATCACATTTGCTTGTTTCCAGCATCTTGGAATCTCCCCCGACTCCAATGACTCCTTAAATATGATACTTAGTGCCACTGATATTGTGTTTGCGCATTTTTTAAGCACATGAGGGGATATGTCATCAGGACCTGTAGCTTTATGAACATCTAAATCCATCAGCGCTTTGCATACCTCTGTGGCTGTAAGGTTGATGTTCTCTAATACCGGCCCTTGAGCTTCTATCACTGCAATCTGAGGGGGTGGGGTATTTTCTACTGTAAATACTGACTGAAACTCCTTGTTCAATTCTTTGCAGATCTCTTCGTCCGTCTCAGTGATGCTTCCATCCGCTCTCTTTAGCCTTAAAACCTGTTCTTTTACCTTCAGTTTTCCTCTGATAAAGCTGTGGAAAAGCTTGGGATTTTCTCTAGCCTTCCTGGTGATGTCCCTCTCATAATCTTTCTCTGCCTCTCTCCTTTTACTTAGGTAGTCATTTCTTGCTCTTTTGTAGGTTTGCCAGGCATTTATGTTTTTTCTCCTCCTATACCTTTTCCAGCATTTGTCTCTCCACTCCTTAGCTCTTTTACACCCATTATCGAACCATTTCTCTCTGGCATGAATTACACCTACTTTGGTGACAGGTATGCAGCAATCTACTATCTTCCCATATTTCTCACAAAAGATGTCATACATTTCTTGTACAGATTTGTTGTAAAATAAGGTTCTCCAGTCAATAACTGCAAAAAGCTCATTCATTTTGATGTAATCTCCTTTCGGATAGTTCCTCCTCATGTCCTCAGTGCCTCTACTCTCAGGAAGAATGTCTTCAATGATATACTCCATCAACAACACACAGTGGTCACTCTTTCCAATTGGTGGTTCATACTCAATATTTTCAATATCCAACACATTATCTGTGAACACCAGATCAAGTAGTGATGGCTCATCCCCACCCCTGGCTCTTGTTGGTTCCATTACATGTTGGTGTAGGAAATTCCCTTGTACGCAATCTAGGAATCTTGCCCCAAAGGAGTCCTCACCACTGTGTGGGTCAAGATTTATCCAATCTATCTCTTTATGATTAAAGTCTCCCATAATCAAAATCCTACATTTTTTCTCCCGCGCCATGTTAACAACTGAGTTTATGACTTCAATCGTACCTATATGACTTTCCTCATAAATTTCAAGCCTATTTTGGTTCCTTGGTGGGTTGTATACAACAGTTATTATAATGCTCTCTGACCCAGTATTTATGCGAGCAACAAGAAATTCCCTGAACTCACTTTCTATAGCCAAGTTTATCTCTTCAACTTGAATCCTCTCACTTATGAGCAGTGCTATCCCTCCACCAGTCCTCTCAGATCTTTCGACCCTTAGTATTCTGAAGCCCTTAGGAAAAACTGTGACACTGTTTATGTCCTCACTCAACTTAGTCTCTGTAATTGCTACTATATCTGCCTTACTGTTGTGAATCCTATCTTTTAATTCTACTGCCTTACCAGCTAATCCATCAGCATTTGTGTATAACAATCTTAATGAGGCCCCATCCCCTGATCTTCTGTCATTATCTTCTTTATCTCCCCTTTGTCTGGAAGTATTCCGTAACGAAAATTTTTCTTCTCTTCTTCATTTCTTTCATCATTTAACCTTCTTGCCTCTTGCAACAAGTTTTTGATCTTTCCCATCTCTTCCTGTGTTCTGTATCGTCTAATGAACACTTCTTTGCATTCTTGAAGGTCTTTTAGACTTTTTTTTCTCAACAATATTTCCCTACATGTCTCCCCTCTCTCAAAGGTTACTTTTGTTGGTCTCGGCTTTCCTTCCCTCGAATATTTACCTAGTTGGTGTATGTTTACAATATCCTCAGGACCACATACTACTCCAAGCTTTCTTATCAGGTCTACAACGTTAGCTTTATTTTCTTCAAGTCTCCCCTGCCATGTTGGCTCCTGGGATTCACTTATGCCTGAGATTACCACTGTCTTCTCCTTATCAAGTGCCTGTCTGATGAGTGGGTTTGCCCTTTCCATCACAACGTCTTTCATTTTTTCGATTACTGTCTCTTTATAGTCAACTGTTTGTATGTTTTCCAGTGCCACCACCTTTACAGCCTCTTTTACTGCCACATTCCCCTTTAGTGCATCAGCAAAGGACGTTTTCATGGCATCATTTTCCATATTCAGCTCCTGGAACTCTTTTCTGAACTGTTCAATGTTTTCCTTAATCTGAACATTCCAAGCAGCAATCTCGTCTCTCTCAGAAGATAGCAGTGAACTAACATCTAATTCCTTTAGGTTGTCATTTAGCTGTTTGTTTTTATCTTCTTGATTAGAAATTCTAGATTCTAGTTGACTCTTTTCCCCTTCCAGCTTCTTTATTCTTTTTTCTAGTTCCTTTCTCTCCTGCCCTTGTGCTTTATTTGCTTCCTCCAAAGATCTTATTTGTTCTCTGAGTGTTTCATTCTCTTTCATTTCTCCATCCATATTCCGAATTTTATCATCAAGGCTTGTAACCATTTCCTCTAACTTCTTGATTCTCAGTTTAAGTCCTCTGATGACTACCCCTTCTCCCGACCCATGGGTGGGAGAGGTTTGGGACAGAGATGGCTTCATTTTTATGTTCTCCCTCTCACAGAATATAGAGAGAAGACGAGAAAGAGGAAAAAAAAAAGAAAAGAGAAAAACTTCTAATTTACCTTCACACAGAATTTTTATATCTCCATATAAGTGCTATTTAGTGACTCAGTTTGTCTCCTTTCTGGTAACACACATCTTAACTTAAAAACTTGACCATGGTAATTTAAGTATAAAAAGAAAAAGAAAAACAAAAGTCAAACCTGAAGGAAAATTCGAATTTGTGTTCGAGGTGGCACCCACCTGTTTCTGTTATATATTCTTCCTAACTGATAAACTGACTTGCTAACCAAGATATGTTATCACGGGATTTAGACTTTACATTTAACTCAATATATATACAAAATAACAAAATAGCAAACGAGAAAGCTAAAAGAAAAGCAAAAAAAATGAAGAAAATAGGACTGCTGTACTACTTGGCAACTTAACTCAGTACTGTTGACAGGTGGGTATTTGGTAATTTTTTTTTCTTTTATTATTCAATTTTTTCGTGTATCAAACTAACTAACTAGTTAATATAAATGGGAAGGATACTGTTTTTAACAATATATAGAACCACAGGATCAGGTAAAACGGCTTAAGAGCTTTCCCCAGTTTACACAAAAAATTAGGTAATGTGGTGTGAGGCTCCACGTCTGGCAACTCTTCTAGATTTCCCTCAAGGCAGAAACTGGACGGCAGCTTCTCTCTCTTCCTCACGAAAAAGTTCTCAATTTTTTTCCTTTAATATGAACAGTCTCGTCTTACAACAAATATTAGTTTTTGTACTCACAATACTCTGCAGGATTTCAGATTTTTGGAAATTATGGTAAAGTTTTCCACTAAGCACTTTAGTCACTCGAAACAGTTTAAAATTTAAGAGGAGCAATTCCGTGTGTCGTGTGTGTGTGTGTGTTTGTGTGTGTGTGTGTGTGTGTGTGTGTGTGTGTGTGTGTGTGTCTGTGTGTGTGTGTGTGTGTGTCTGTGTGTGTGTGTAAAAGAAGGCAAAACTGTTAACATATAGAATTAAAAAGTAAGAAAGCCCATCAGTAACGCGCAACATACAAATTAACGCGATATTTCGGGTCCTAACTTGACCCCTTCTCAAGCACTTGTGCTTGAGAAGGGGTCCAGTTTGGACCCGAAATATTGCGGCATTTTCTACGTATTGTTTCACTGATGGGCTTCAT